>CAIGRK010259174.1:0-13159 GCA_903798315.1 Fraxinus greggii | reverse complement strand
GATGTGTTACATGCCACCGAACTTACTTTATTCTACAAAATCCACAACATTTCTATGACGCTTTCGTTTTCTGTCCAAATCAGCATTCATAGAAATCCATGATTTGTTGATCGGATGTTTTATTGTGTTTTCTAATGTTTTGCTTTATAAAGGGCTAATGTGAATGTTTTACCAACCCCGATTTCAAATCACCAAAAACTCTCACGAAATCAATGCATTCGAGGGTAGGCTATCAACAGTACTTCGTATTACCCTTCGATGACCATAAGAGCATGAGGTGTGTACCGGCCTGATACCCCACTGCTCCAACATATTATTTAGGCATCTTAAATTTACCATTGTTTATCAGTTCTCTTATAATAATTTATGTAGAGGGTGATCACGAATATGTTACCAAGGTATTTCATGAACTTTTATTTTTATTTTGACAAAGTATCTTACAAATTTACAGTGTAACTCATATTATCCATTGAAGTCTTGAACATAACATAAATGACGTACTAACCATATGCGTTAAATTAATGTTGATCACCTCTACAATGATTAACAAAGTTAGTTAAATTTATATTGCTCATTGTTTTTGGAAATACGTTCATCAAATGCACATCTAATGTACAGGTGAAAGTATGTCGAAAACTAGGAATTGAGATTTTTTGAGCATGTAGGCGATGAGATTAATTTATTTATTTATTTTCATTTCACTACATTACATTGTAAATGTTTGAAGGTATATCTAATATTGATGTCGATGCATTAAGTTAATACCAAAGACACCCTTTTTGTATTACGATTCTAATTCTCCTCAGTAAATATTTTCCGAATTTTAAATTATTTTGGATACACTATATTGCCTACAAAAATTGTACTTTTTTTTTTGTTATCTATAATTTTTTAAATTAATGTTGATCACATCTACAACGANAGGTGAAAGTATGTCGAAAACTAGGAATTGAGATTTTTTGAGCATGTAGGCGATGAGATTATTTATTTATTTATTTTCATTTCACTACATTACATTGTAAATGTTTGAAGGTATATCTAATATTGATGTCGATGCATTAAGTTAATACCAAAGACACCCTTTTTGTATTACGATTCTAATTCTCCTCAGTAAATATTTTCCGAATTTTAAATTATTTTGGATACACTATATTGCCTACAAAAATTGTATTTTTTTTTTGTTCTCTATAATTTTTTAAATTAATGTTGATCACATCTACAACGATTAACCAAGTTAGTTAAATTTATACTGCTCATTTTTTTCAAAATATGTTAATCAAATGCACGTCTAATGCACAGGTGACAGGTGAGCGTAGATTGAAAACCAGGAACTGAGATTTTTTATGCATGTAGGTTATGAAATTATTTATTTATTTATTTATTTTACATTGCATTGTAAATATTTGAAGGTATATCCAATATTGACGTCGACGCAATAAGTTAATACCATAGACACCTTTTTTGCGTTATGCTTCTAATTTTCTTTAGTAAATATTTTCCTAATTTTAAATCATTTTGGATACACTGTATTGCCTACAAAAATTGTACTCTTTTTGCATTCTCTATAATTTTTTAAATTAATGTTGATCACATCTACAATGATTAACAAAGTTAGATAAATTTATATTGCTCAGTTTTCGAAATATGTTCATCAAATGCACATCTAATGCACAGGTGAACGTAGATTGAAAACTAGGAATTGAGATTTCTTAAGCATGTAGGTGATGAAATTATATTTTTTCATTACATTATATTGTAATTGTTTGAAGGTATATCTAATATTGATGTTGATGCAATAAGTTAATACCAAAGACACCTTTTTTGTGTTACGCTTCTAATTTTCTTCAGTAAATATTTTCCTGATTTTCAATTATTTTCGATACTGTATTGCCTACAAAATTTGTACTTTTTTTTTTGCATTCTCCAAAATTTTTTAAAAACTTAATGTTGATCACATCTACTATGATTAACCATTTCAGTTACATTTATATTGCTCAGTTTTCGAAATATGTTCATCAAATGCTCATATAATGCACACGTGAACGTAAATTGAAAACTAGAAAGTAATATTTTTTTAGCATGTAGGAGATGAAATTATTTCTTATTTATTTTTTTATATGACTAGAGAAAAAATAAAGCTCGAGTATATTGCGAATGATGTAAAGAGAAGGGCATCATTTAAAAAGAGAAAGAAGAGAATACTGAAAGAGGTGAACGAACTTTGCACCCCGTGTGATATACAGGCTTGCATTATAATTTATAGTGCCTATGAACCTTAGCCAATAGTGTAGCCATCTCCACTTCATGTGTTGAGTTTGTGACCCAAATTCATCTAGAGTTTGCATGGTTTGATGAATTGGACATTGAAAACGACTAAACAGGGTCCGTGCGAGAAAAAAAGGATTGACGACGCTAGCTACCACTAAATGAACCCTCAAGAGGCAAGACAAAATTTTCAACAACGAGCTGCCTCCTGCCTACCATTCGCCTAGCACTCGAGGACCACGCCATTTTGGGTTTTCCTTGTTTTGTTTATTCCACTCGTAATTAATGTAAGTTAGAATTGTGTAAGAACACAATATTGTTGTAATTTATCTCTATAGCAAGTGGTATCAAAGCTTTGGTTTCTCTTGTTCGAGGTTTTTTTGTTCTTAATGGTAATCATGAAGTATAACATTCTACTTTTGGATCGTAGCACTAGATTCTCGTTATCGAAAGTGAAGATGCGAACAGTACTCGCTCAAATGGATGTTGATGATGCATTGTTGAGAGTTGACAAGATACCCACAACTTGAACTGCGGAGAAGAAGCAATGTAAGGATTGGAAGGCACTTTCACAAATTCATCTTCATCTTTTGAATACTATTTTTTGAGACATTTTGAAGGAAAAAAATTGCAGTTGCATTATGGTTGAAGTTGGAACAATTGTGTATGGCTAAGATTCTAAATAGCAAATTGCACTTGAAGCAGTGTTTGTATTCCCATCACATGATAAAAGGCAGATCTTTGGAAAATCAACTCTCTATTTTTAAAGAAATTGTCGTTGATTTAGACACTTTAGACGTAAAGTATGATGAAAAAGATTTGACCGTAATTCTTTTGTGTTCATTGCCAACTTGACTTACACTGTTTAGAGACGTGATTTAGCAAATATTGAATCAAGAAATATCAAGAACATGGAGAATCAAATCTTAAATTGAAGATCAATAAATTCTACGTCTCGTTATAGGTATAAATTTAGGGTGATGATTTTTCAATTTTCTTACTTTTTTATCATTATAAATATGTTAGGCTAGATTTCATTTGTGTTCGGATAATAATGAATCCTATTATTGTTTATTTTTAGTTCAAAGATCAAGTAGTTTAGTTAATTTGTGTACCTGATTGATCTTGTACGTTTTGTTGAATCATTTAATACCAGTTACGTAATTAGTTACTTGTTGTAGTGTTGGAAGGTTCATAACATGTTTAGAACTTTGCAATTTAAACACATATACAATAGATATTAAGAATAACATGCATGACGTGTGCAATCATGTACATAATTGTATAATTGAATATGTTACTTTTCATATGAATTCAAAATAGAAATATGACCGGGTCGAGCTTAGAATATGTTTAACTCATCTCATGAGAGATGGTTAAATAAAATTGGATTATTGATTGTCATGAGTACACAAATCACACTAAATTACACGGGTAAAGAATTGAAAATAATAATAATAATAATAATAATAATAATAATAATAATAAAATTATTATTATTATTATTATTATTATTATTATTATTATAGGTAAATTTAGAATTCCAACACGTTCATTTGCATATTCAAAGAAAATATACTTAGATATATAGTAGGATGCTCACAAAAATATATTTCGAATTAAAATCACCGCAAGTGTAGGATTCGTTAACAAGTAATAAAGTAGTCATGATACTCTCATCATTGAATATGCGTATGATGATTTGTTTTCAAAGGAAAAGATTAAGCATCTAGTTGGATCTGAGGCTAGAGATGGAAAATGACTTCTTGTTGATAATGGTCATAAAGGGGCAAGTCAAAATCTAATTTTAGTAATCAAGTTTCTTTTTATTGCAAGAAGAAATGACACATCAAGAGGGATTGCAAAAGGTTGTTGAATAAAGATAAGTTAGCTGTAAATCAAAATGGAAGGTAATCAGATAATTCAGATAAAGCCGATGTCGCAGAGGACTATTTTAGTGATTAGGATCTTTTGTCTATTTCTGAAGATGAATCTAAACTTGAAAAGAATTAGATTATGTACACAGCTTGTCCTTTTCATATGCGTCTCAATTAGGATTTGTTCACAGCATATGAAAATAGTTTTGAAAGGTATCATGGTTATGGGAAACAACGGACCTTGTTGGGTAACTGGCATTGGTAGAGTTAGACTTCAGTTGTTGGATGGAATATTTAGAACACTAGATCTTGTTCGAAGATTTGAAGAAAAATCTCATCTCATTGGCTACTTTTGATTGAAAAGGGTACGGGGTTCATTGTTCGAAGTGGAGTTTTGAAGGTTTACAAAGGTGTTCGAGTGGTATTGGAGTGTATGCACAAAATGTCCAAGTTATACGTCTCATAAGGTTGTGTAGAATCTGTGAAGAACAATCAGAAATGATTTAGTGTCGTGGTGGATATTCAGTTTGGTACAGTACTATCGGGATTTGGTTTGGGATCCATGTTGAAGAATATAACTTAGTCGAGGTCACCATCACGTGCAGTGTCATCGTACTCAATTGTCAGGGACTGACCCATTGGAGAAAAGTATTCGAAAGTTGATTTTTTTAGCATGCTTTAAATGTATTTGAAGGTATTCAGTCTAGCAACGGGCCTTCTACAAAAGCATTTAGTGTTGATTCTAATTTTTGGTGTGCTTCGGCCCTATTGGGTGAATTTTAAATTATTTCTCTTCTTTGATTGAACTCAAGGTAATTCTACGAAATAGTACTCGTATTTGTTTGTCCTAATTGGATATTATGGAATAGGTAGAGAATTTTTTGTCCATTGGAGAAGTTATTTTGGTTCTGGTTGAAGAGCTCAGTTCATTCATTGCACTCGAATTTTTTCTCTAGGAGAAGAAATTTTAGAGTTTTTTTCATTGTAATAGGATTTGTGTCATGGTGAAGATTGTTAGATTTGTGACCCAAATTCATCTAGGGTTTTCATGGTTTGATGTATTGAGCCTTGAAGATATCTAAATAGGGTCGATGGAGAAAAAAATGATTGACAGGCCTAGCCTACCGCTAGCATACCGTCGCCTGGTGTTCGATAAATTAGCTTGGCTCTTGAGCACCATACCATTCCAACTTTTCCTTGTTTCGTTTATGCCACATGTTTTTTACCTAGTTTCCATCTTTAAGCTATTATTAGGGATTAACATGTACCGCTATATATAGTTGGCTTCTCTTCATAGTTAGAACAAGTCTTACCTCATAATTACTGTAAGTTACAATTGCGTAGAAACACAATATTGTTGTAATTTATTTCTCAATTATTAGTAAATAAAATATCTAATTCCTCTGCTAAATAAAATTATTGTTTCTTGTTCTCTTATTGTCGGGACCTATACTTCATATCTTGTCGTATAAGCACGTTCTACCCTAACAAATTGTATCAAAGCTTTCGTTTCATTTGTTAGAGGTTTTTTGTTATTATAGCAACCATAAAGCAACGACATTCCACTTTTGGATCGTATCACTAGATTCTCATTGTGGCAGGTAAACATACAAGTACTACTCACTCAGATTGATATCGATGATGCATTGTTTAGGGTTGACAAGATTCCCACAACATGGACTGCGGATAAGAAACAACTTAAGGATAGGAAGGCACTTTCACAAATTTATATTCATCTTTTGAATAATATTTTTCAAGATGTTTTGAAGAAGAATACTGCAGTTGCGTGTTATGGTTGAAGTTGGAGCAACTGTGAATGACTAAGAGTCTAACCGGCAAATTTCACCTGAAGTAGCGATTGTATTCTCATCACATGACATAAGACGGATATTTGGAAAATTAACTGGCTATTTTTAAAGATCGCAAATTTTGAGACTTTAGAGGTAAAGTATGATGAAAAAGATTTCACCATAATTCTTTTGTGTTCATTACCAACTTCATTTATATCGTTTAGAGACACAATTTTGTATAGTCGTGACCATTAAAAATGTGTATGATGCTTTGTTTTCAAAGGAGGAGATGAAGCATCTAGTTAGATCTGAAGCAAGAGATGGATAATGCCTTATTGTTCATGATGGTGAGGAAAGGGGCAAGTCAAAGTCTAATTTTAGTAATCAAGTTTGTTTTTTATTGTAAGAAGAAATGACACATCAAGAGGGATTGCAACAAGTTGCAGAATACAGATACGTTGGCTGTAAATCGGAAGTGAATGTAATAAGATACTTTAGGTAAAGCCGATGTCTCAAAGGACTATTTGAGTGATCAGGATCTTTTATCTATTTCTAACAACGAATCTAAACTTGACGAGAATTGGATTATGGACTCAACTTATCCTTTTCATGTGCGTCCAAATTGGGATTTGTATGCAACATATGTAAAAAATTTCGAATGGTATCGAGGTCAAGGGAAACAAAGGACCTTGTTGTGTAGCTGGTATTAACAGAGTCAAACTTAAGTTGTTAGACGAGACATTTAGAAAACTTGATCATGTTTGAAGATTTGAAGAAAAATCTCATCTCATTGGCTACTCTTTATTCAAAAGGGTACGAGTTCGTTGGTGGAGGTAGAGGTGGAGTTTTAAAGGTTTGGAAATGTGTCCATGTTGTATTGGAGGGGCGAAAAAATTTCAAGTTATACGTCTTGCAAAGTTGTACAGAATCCATGAAGAACAATCGACAAAGATTTAATACCGTGGTGGATATTCAGTTTGATACGGTACTTTCGGAATTTGGTTTGGGATCTATATTGAAGAATATAGCTCAGTCGTGTTCAAAGGATATGAAGTCGAGTTCAAAGAATATGAGGATTATGGCTTTGCCACCATGACCTGAGGTATGACTGTATTCAGTTGCTGAGGACATGCCAATTGGAGAGAAGTAGTAGAAAATATAATTTTGTTGTTCATGCTCTAAGTGTATTTGAAGGTGTTTGGTCGAAAGCATTTAGTATTGATTTTCTTTCAAGGTGTGTTTTGGCCATGTTTGATGAATTTTAAATCATTTGTGATTTTTGGTTGAACCCGAGATAATTCTGTGGAGCAGTGCTTGGATTCATTTATCCTAGTTGGATATTGTGGAAGAGGTGAAGAATATTTTGGTCCACTGGAGAGTTCTGTTTAATTCCTTACAATCGAAATTCATTTGTTTGTTGTAGTGTGATTTGTATCAAGGTGGAGATTGTTGGATTTGTGACCCAAATTCGTCTAGGGTTTCCATGGTTTTGAGTATTCGGCCTTGAAGATGTCTAAATAGGGTCCATGGAGGAAAAATGGAATGACGGTGCTAGCCTACCGCTAATTGAACTCTCAAGTGGTGAGACGGAATTTTTAGCAACAAGCTGCATCCCGCCTACCGTACTCCACTGCTCAAGCACCGCGCCATTCCAATTTTTCCTTGTTTGTTTATTCCACTCATTTTTTGACCTAGTTTCCATCTTTAGGGCTATCAATAGGGTTTGATATGTGTACTTATATAGAGTTTGCTTCTCTTCATATTTAGAACAAGGTTTTACCACATAATTACTGCAAGTTAGAATTGTGTTGGTTTTATGCAGAATAGGAGATCACCGAGGTAATTTTCGGGCTCTGTAAAGACCCAAATCAATCAAAACCACTATGAAAAACTGACCAAAAACTTTCGAAGGATCTCTACTTCGGTTGCTTTCATTTTCCCCACAAAGAACATAAGATGGTAGTGTGTTTTTTTGCAGCCATGCCGGCAGCTGCGAAGGCAAAGAAGAGAGGAGAAATTGAAAAGCTCGAAATCACGGAGAAGGCAGTCGTATTTTCCCTCAAGAGGAAGAAGCATCTAACACACCAACGCACGGTAAAAGCAACGGGAGGGCATCATATACAATTTTTGGCAAACAATTCTAAAAATATCCTTATAGGCTTTCTTGCCAACGCACTTCAGAATATTCACTCCCTAGGCCTTAAAAATCCTAATTTAAATGTTGGGACATATAATAGGCTAGTCACGTAATTTTCTTTCAAAAACTGAAAAATACTTCATCTTACATTTTCTCAATTTTTACTTTAATCTAATTATATATTTTTATAATCAATAATTTTAAATCATATAAAATTCTGCCAAACACCATCGTAAATAGATACCGTACAAAAACACGAGTTACATGATAAGTGTAACCTATACACTTATCTAGGTCGTTAAATTAGAATATTTGGGATTAAATTTAATATATTATAGTTTAATCTAATATATTTATTGTTTGTTAGATAAAACTCAATGATTAAAAGTGAAAGTGGAAGAAAATAATGAAAAACCAACGAAAGATGACGTTTCCAAAGTCCGGTGACACAATTGCAAATATTCTATTATTGATTCGAATCACAAAATGATGATTGAAGATTCCACAAGATCAACTGGACGTGAATAGAATACTGAGGACTGAAATTGCACGTAAAAATAATCAAATTAACCTTGGAAAAAGTTCAGGGACCAATCGTACTTGGTCCCGAAATTGCCAAAACATGCGTGCATTTGGGATAATGGTGCTACACGCACAACCCAAAATACACAGAAACTGAGGATGGAAATTGTTGAACCATGAGTGCGCATGGCTTTTCGTCCAAACGAGATTCGGTTTCCTTTTCTAATGCAAATACTTGTGGAACCAACTTTTGACGTGTTACCAAATTCTGCAGAAACTACGGATGAAAGTGTTGAACCATGCGTCCTTAATGATTTATACCAAGTGTGCGCATTAAGTTAATACCAAGGACACCTTAATTTTTTTATTTTTGTGTTTTACTCTTCTAATTTTCCTGTGTAAATATTTTCCTAATTTTAAATTATCATGGATTGTCAACAAAAATTATACTTTTTTAATCTCTATCGTAGCCATCTCTATGTAATTAATAATAATGGATTATTTTCCTTTTTTACCAGAGCTACATTGGAATATTGATAATGCCATATTGACAATTTTTTGTTTCACTTGTACAAGAAAGTTGCTACTTTCCGAAGAAGCCAAGAAATGTTTATCAATGTGCTTTCGTTTCTTATTGTACAAAATTAAATGCTGGAATTTAAAGAAGGAAAATAAACAATTGCTATTCAATCAATAATCCGATCTTTTTTATCTATAAATGTCATCTTCTGGCAATAAAAATAATGTATACAACACCTTTTCACCCTCCAAGAATCGTCCCTAAACATGACTAGAGGAAAAATAAAGTTGGAGTATATTGCCAATGATGCAGAGCGAAGGACATCATTTAAAAAGAGAAAGAAGGGATTATTGAACAAGATTAATGAACTTCGCACCCTGTGTGATATACATGCTTGCATTATAATTTATAGTGCCTATGAACCTCAGCCAACAGTTTGGCCATCTCCACTTGATGCTCAGCAAATTATTTCCAGATTTCGGGAACTTCCAGAAATGGAACAGACACAGAGATTGTTCAACCAGGAATCCTATACGATTCAAAGGATTCAAAAGTCTCATAAACAAGCCGAAAAACTTCAGAGGATTAACAGATTAACAGACATGGAAATTCTGATGCACCAGTGCATGGCTGGTTTGTCGAGTCTGCAGAATGTCCCTCTAAGTTATATAAAAGAAATGGGACGTCTGGCAGAGCAAAAAATGAGGGGCATCATGGCCCGAATGGATGAACTTGAAAAGAACGGGGTCCATGAATGTACAAATGCTGAACCCTAAATTCGACAACACAAGAGTGGTAGGAGTAAGTTTTAGCACCGCACCTGAGAATAATGACGCTGGAACTGGCTCCAGTCCTCCTGGGAATGATGCCCCTGGACCCAGCTTTAGGAATTAGGTCTCTTTAGTAAATCATAACCTTTTACTTTCATATGTGACTGTTTTATTTTTGGATTAATTACAGGGGTTTGTTTTTATTCTTCCTATGATTTTGTTTTGGCTATCGTGTCTGTTATTATAAAACATTAAATTCATGAAATTTTTGAATGATTTTAAGTTCTAAATGTAGAACCCTTCACAAATTAATTACAATTTTGATTATTGTTTCTTAACTATAGTCAATGAGAATTCGTTAATTTCCGGATATAACTAAAGATGTGAAATTGAATGCTCAATAAATGCATTCAAATGATTGATATAGAAATAATTTGTGATAAAAAAAAAATTTAATATTTGAAGTTGGAATAGTATATATAATCTAGATTTTATAATACACATAATTGACATAAAATTTTCAAAATGAAACAATTTTCCACATATTCTAAATAGTAAAATTGCTGTTTTTATATGTAGACTTAATTAGACATTCAAAATTCTCTTAACAAAATGGTCCAACCAAGGAGAGCCTTCGAATAATACGAAAGAACAAAATTGACCATGAGGGATTTCGTGACCAGTAACAAGAAGAATGAAGATCCCAAGTCCTCTAGCTGTCGAATGACTCAACCCGAAAATAACTTGAGGCCACTAAAATCAACTTAATTAAGTTAATGTTGCTCGTGGTCTAACACTTTTGGATGGCCCAAGTTATAGCTTTACATTGGTGGTCATATATTGGTTATTAGGCTTGTTGGCCCATTGGATTTCTTTTTTTTTTCTGTTAACCCATTAGCTTCCCATTCTTGGCCCAACTTGTGGTAACCTAAGTAATATATATCTGGCTTCCTGCTACAACCATTCCAGTGTGTTGGTTTGACAAAAAGAGAGAAAACGTGAGGTTTGGCCGGTTTTGATTCTTCTTACTTGAGATTCCAATTGCTACTCTATTTCCTCTTCATTTGTGGCTTGCAAACCAATCACCAAGTGTACCCTTTGTGGGTGAGTGAACTTCTAGCAACCAAGTATGTAAAGTCATGGATCGAGCCTCTTCAATTGGTGTTTGTTTGGTTGATTAAACTGAGCTCGAATCAAGATTTCCTAAATAAATGGTATCAGAGCATGTTGTATTGAGAATTTTGTGAAAAAATCAACCAAAACTGGCTGAAACGAAGTAGAAAACAGATCGTGAAATCATTCAGAATACTACCTAAAATTCAAGGCTATTTTCGTAATTTTCGACCAATCCAGATGGAGATTGGTGAAATGGATGCCATATTAGGCCCAGCTGGACGGTCAGCACGTGAGGTATTCCGATGCTCAGATGCAGCGCGTGAGGGCGCATATGGCTATTTTCGGCGACAACGTCCGAAGACAGTTTGTTGTTCACATTTTTCTGACATTGTAGTATTGTTAGTTTTGTGCTTCGGGTTATACAATGAAGTTTAGATGATTGCGTTCTCCGCGTGTTTGGGATTCAGTCGTGGTTGATTGATTCATACGATTGTTGAAGATTTTAGGGCGATAGTGGTGGTTCTAAAGTGATAATATCGTATCTCTAATATTTATGGACCTTCAGACGTGATCTGCTCGGTATCGTGTTCTTTCTTTTTGTTATTATAGGACTAATGTGTAGCACAGTCATTTATTTCTAACATTAGAAATCATCGTGTGGAGTGAAGTTAGGTTGGGATTATCGTGAAGGGGTAACTATTGCCTGTTGCTAAACCTAGTGATTTCTTGTTAATTATTTGCCTTAAAGTCTTTGCCAATTTGTCGCCAATTATTTTTCATTATTAGAATTGGATGTGACTTTAGGAAAGTTTTTATTCTGAGTGAGTGAATTGTGTTTCTACTTTGTTTGTGGTCGTCGTAGGTTACATTTTTGTGTTTTGTGCATTTTTGGTACAAATGACAACACGTTTTGAATTGTGATTTTTTGAAGAAAAATGTGATTTTTTAATTTGGCAAAATGAAAAGGTTTTTCATAAAAACTTTGATGGCAAATGTAGGTCTAAGACAAGTGCGAAAAGTAGGATGTGTTTTAACTGCAATAAATTTGGACATGGTGAAATAGGTTGTTCTAAGAATGATAAAAAAGGAAAGATAATGAGAGAGGTTAGGCGAATGTGGCTATAGGGTCAAGTGATGATCCTAGTGAGGTTTATTGAGAGAAAACCTAGTTACTGTATATGCATCCGTGTGTAATCCTTTCTGCACGTGTATGATTACTTGATTACTTTGCATGGTTATATGTCATATTTCAATATGTTTGATATGTACATTTGCATATTTGAGAACAATCTGATTACTTTGTGTAATATGTTTACATGCATAGTGGGTTGAAATTTATGGCGTACTCCTATTGCTCTGTAAGTGGTGTGGGAGAGTATCGTAGTGAGAAGAAAGAGATGTGGCCATTTTCTCCTTCGTCTGTGTGAGATTATGTAAGGCTGCCATATCTGGGTTATCTTCTGCCTCTTTGTGAGGCTCTTCTGAAAGTGTACTGAAGTAACGTACTCTTTTTTCTATTCTTTTTGTAAGTGCTGTCACCTTCACTCGATTCCTCTATGGAATCTTTAAGCATTGGTGTTGGAGTAGCCTTGTGGTTCGTGAGTTGATTTAAATTGAGCTCTAATTTCTGTGGTTGCCACGATGTTGATTTGCCTTAGTGGGTTTGTAATACGTTAGCAGTTAGGATGTCTATTGGTAATTTGGAGTATAGATGCCTAGGGGTATATTGATTGTTTGTACCGGGGATGTAGAGTGTGACATTTGGATCACGAGTAGAGATGTGATTAAATATTGGAATCCTTTATCTATGAAGAGACCTTGATCGGATGGAGTGTGAGAGAAGCACTTTTATCACTTTTGTTAGGTGAAAACCCATTATCCACTTAGGTTGGGAGAAGTGATGTGGTGATAGAGGATTATCCTAAAAAATTAGGATATATAGGGACTTACCAGTTAGACATAAGTTGAGCGATTAGTCTAGTGAGCATGGTGGGCGATGAAAGTATATATGTTTTCTTGAGTTGTGAGCAACATGGAATGGGATAGGATAAGAGTGGTGAGGTCTTTTCTTAGGGTCTTTTATGTATTTGTTGAATGTGTTTTGACCGTTTGATTGATTAACTTGGTGTTAATCTGTTGTTCTGTGTGAACGTTGAGAAACG
>CAIGRK010259096.1:0-17573 GCA_903798315.1 Fraxinus greggii | reverse complement strand
TTGAATTAGATTTTTTCTTTGAAGCCACAACTAAGGTGGTTAATTTATTACAACCGAAGGAAGGTACAAGCTAAGGTGGCTGGAAAGGATAGACTTTTGAATCGTTATAGAAGCCATATTTAAGTATAAGTTTCAACAAGACGAAAAAGAGAACTTTTTAGAGCACTCTTTTTAAAGTTTTGTATTCTCCACAGATCAAGAATACAGTTTTTTTTTTCATATTCTTCGCTCATAAAACTTTAAATCTACTGCCTTGTGGTTTTTTCGTAACTGAAAACTCTGCACTAGAAAGTCAAATACAAATTTCAGCCTAGCCTGACGTATCTTTCTAGCTCCACCCTTGATCATGCGGCTTGTCTCGCATAAAGCATTAATCGACCGATAATATGTCTACTCAAAAGGAAAAATTATCAATTCGTCTAGACATGTAGCATATCTCACTTAGAACATTAGTCGGCCGATGAATATGTCCATCCAAAAGGTTGAGTGCACACATTTGGTTGATGATTTTGAACAAATTTATGAATTCATTTATCAATCTTGTTTAGCGTGCCAATTCTCATAATTTAAAGGCTTCATCTTTCATTTCTCAAGTAACGGGTAGATTTCAAGGAGCTTCAAAGATTTTTGTGAGTCTCTCCTCCGTTCTTCAAGTTCTTGCTTTATTTTCAAACGTTCTCAAGTGTTTTCAAATATTTCTTCAAGTTCTTCGGTGGTTGCATTGATTTTGATTCTGTGTTTCTGGAGTTTGATCTATCATAGAGTGAAATTGCTAGTGAATAGTTATTTTATGAACAATGGACTGGAGTGACTTTTGTGATGTTTCGTACGAAATTTTGACCGAATCTTGGCCAATAGGAGGCGCAAGCAGGTTTAAAAATTCGAGCTAAAACTCTTGGCTAAAAAATATACGAATTTGGATCGTTAGGATGAGCCAACATTAGCAGGCTCGAGGATTTGTCATCTTATGAGATTGATCTGAAAAGTGTTTGTATTAATAGTGATCCCATCGATCTAGGTCTAACGTGGCTATCCTATATGTAGTCTTTATGAATAGAGTTGTCCAAGCACGAGTGATATCATGTTTACTAAGAACATACCGAGCAAACCGATGGAGAGACTTGATAACAATTCGGGATGCCTATGGTATTCTAGCATCTGTTCAACTCCATCTACCACGACCGCACGAAAGAGTTTCATGGAATGTCTATGAGTTACCATTCAAAGATGGTTTTTGATTTTTGATTCCTCACATGGTAAGGATGGTGCTGGAATATTTTGAAATTGCACCCAGTCAACTCATGCCTAACTCTTGACAATTTCTCTTAGCTCTGTAAGCCTTGATTAAGAGGTACGATATCTCATTTAGCATGTTGGAGTTGTTGCATGATTACTTCATAAGAGAGCACGATGGTGAGAAAGGTTGATTTTCCTTAAATGTAAGGAAAAATACTGATCGATTGATAGTTGGACCTTTTTTTATAGAGATAAGGAAGGGAAATGGTCTTATTTTCTCGCGTCGGGCGATTTAGTTTAGCAGGAGACTTATCATTTTATTTTCTTACGATATATTTTATTGATTTGAGGTTCTAATTCTATCTTCCTACAGGTAATTACATTAGCTCGCAACCTGTCGAAGGCCTAATCGTAAAAGAGTATATCTCGAATATTTTAGCAATGCCCAAAGATCAGAGGGATTGTCAGTTCCTTCTGTCTTCAGAGGTCCTTTCTTCTAGTAGCTTGTGGGATCATACTTTGTGGAATGAAGATGTATTCCTTTTTTTCACCAAGATATAAGATCCATATTATAATGGCAAAAAGAGGTGTAGAAATTCGTGGTAATGATCTAGCTATGTTCGGTCTACTTAATTCGACTGATAATGAGATTGTAGATTAAATTATGTCAGGGTGATATGATCTTTACTTGACGCTTTGGAGGGAGAAAAGTGAAGGAGAAGTCTAAGAAGTTTTCTCCTTTTACGGTGTTAGCTAACAATTCGGTCCCATCCAATGATTTTTCGAGTCAGACCAAGTTGCATGATGCTCCTCCCTGGCGGTCCGCAAGTGTAGTCGTTCTGGGCCATCATTGCTAAATGATGATTCGATTGTACTCACTTTTCCTTCTGATTCTTCTGCATTTTCTGACTCAGGTGTGGTAGCATTTAATGAAGGTCTTCTATTTCCTGAAGATTAAATACGTTACGAGTAGATTGGTCAAGTGATGGTCGACGAGACCACGATGGCTAAGATTTTTCAGGTTTAATATTTTTCGTATACTTCATTATGGATAAACTAATGGATTGGACCTAACTTGTTTTTATTTTCTCCAGGGAATGCAATGGGCCATTTGTCAAAAGAATGAAACCATTAACCAAGCTAGAAAGGTACGCTCACTACAAGATGCGAATATCTCCTTACATGGAGAAGTTGAAAATGTGAAGGCTTGGAAGAAAAGTGCCAACTTGGTTGCCAAGAGGTGGTAGATGAGCTGGCGGAGATGGTTAGTAAAAATTTGGCTTGGAGGAGGAGTTTGCGAACTTGAAAGAATCTTCGGGGACTCAGATTGTTTCTTTGGAGGATTGTCTAGAAAATTATTAGCTAGAAGTTAAGATAGCCATTGAGCCTTCCTTATGAAAGATTATTAAAAAGGGCAAACATACTAGTTGTGATGCGGATAAACCGA
Organism: Fraxinus greggii; assembly: GCA_903798315.1. NCBI lineage: Eukaryota > Viridiplantae > Streptophyta > Magnoliopsida > Lamiales > Oleaceae > Fraxinus > Fraxinus greggii. The sequence goes on along the minus strand of CAIGRK010259096.1, from coordinate 14,890 downwards.
CTGCCAAGAATGTCGAATTGTGCCAAATACTTGGTATGCCGAATGAGTTGGAAGAGTAGTTCGAAGATGGGGTTGTGTTCGGTGAGAGGGTTGGGAGATCCATCCTAGTGATGTTGATGGTGTCAGGTTCAAGTCTATGGTAGCACATTTTCCAATTATCCTTCTTGGTTTGTATTTCTTTTGAAATTATGTAGTAGACAAATGAGTCTTTCTTATGTAGTATGTATGTGTGTTTTAATATACGAATTTCGAGGTTATGTAGTATATGAATTTATTGTGTTAGATCGCCTAAAAACTCTAGATCAAATGTTGAACTTAAAGCTCGATGTGGAGTACAATGAAATTATGGATAAGTTTATTAACGTGATATGGACAAAAAATAAGCTTATTGAGACACTTCTGAATTTTTCCTTGAAAATAGAGTATACTTACAAACATATTTTAACAAAGGATTCAATTAGTCTAGTCCATCCAACGTGGTGGGTAATATCATTGGTTAGCTACTGTGTAGTTCGAAGGCAACTAAGTCTTCATTTGGATTTGTTTGATGGTGACAATGGGGCTCTTTGTTCGGATGGCTTGATGGCAACCTTGTGGTCATCTACTTCCAGATGGTTTCATGGGAGTTTATGGTAATCTTTATCTAGCTGGCTTGATGGAAGCCGTGTGATTATCTACGTATATAGCGATCATGTGGTCATAGTCGTGTGGTGATCTTCATCTAGATGGCTTGATGGAAGTCGTGTGATTATCTATGTAGATTAGTGACCATGTGGTCATCTTTATCGTCCAAAGTTCAAGGCTTTCCAAATTTTGGCAAATGAGATAAGTCTTGGCCATGATGAGTGATACGTTTTATCCCATCTAGTATATCTCCGTAGTAAAAAATTCAAAAAGAAAATTTCAAAATAAGTAAGGAAATAATCGTGATGAAGGGGTGACATGCTCAGTTCGATTTTATTTGGACAGTTCGAAACTTTGTCATCAATTCTCGTAAAAGAGAAGAGAGGTTAAGACCATCGATGATAATTCTGCTATCGATTCTCTGATACCTAAGTTGGTATGAGTTTTAAATGAAAATGAAAATGCAAGAATTGAAAAGAGTTTAGAAGACTTATAAACGATATTTACGAAGATGGATGGCATTCTAGCTGTTGTTGATATCTCTCCCATTCAAGATGCATACCTTATAAGCCCTTTGACTAACGGCTTTCGTGATTAGGTATGGTCCTTTCCAATTTGCTGCAAGCTTCTCACTCCAACTCCTTTAATATTATAGAATACTCTTCATAGCACCCACCCGCCTTCTTTGAAGGTTCCGGTTCTTATTGGATGAAGTGTTGGGCAATTTTTTGTTAATATGTGGTTGTATGAACCAATGCTCTATCTCATCCTTCGTCTGCCAGATCTATCTCAACTTGATTCTACTTATCGATTGTCCATTCATACCGAAATGTTGGTGTGCCTATTTCCACTGGTATGATTCCTTCCATACTGTAAGCTAATGAGCACAGAGTTTCACTGGTCGGTGTTCGAACAGTGGTGCTATAAGACCAAAGGACTCCAGGGAGCTCATCTGCCCATTTTCCCTTGGCTTCAGATAATCTTTTCTTTAATGTCTTAATGATAATCTTGTTGGAAGATTTGACCCGACCGCTGGCTCGGGGATACTGCAGAGTGGAAAAGTTCAGCTTGGTGTTCCACTCTTTGCAAAAAAATTGAAATCCAGTGCTTATGAATTGTGACCCAATGTCAGTGACTATTTCTTTCGGAACTCCAAACCTACATATTACATTTTTCCAGATAAATTGGATAACTTCACATTCATGTACCTATGACAATGTTACCAGTGAAGTTAAGACGAAGATGAGACCTACACTATAGACGTTGCTCGACCAATCCACGTGCATATAATCAGTCTATCCGTCAAGAAAATAAGTTTCTTTTGGGCTAGGACCTGAGAATTAGGAGTGAAATCGATGATCAAATCTGCATATGTAAGAGATTTTATGGCAATACGGGGTGCAACAGAAATATAAACTTAGTTTGACTACCCATTTGGTTAGTTGTCTAGATAACTCAGGTTTGTGGAGTATATGCTTCAATGGGAATGAGCTTACGACAACCACTAAATGGCTTTGGAAGTAAGGCCTCAAATTTCGAGCTACATTGATGAGTGACAAAGCTGGTTTCTCCATCTGGCTGTAGTGGGTCTCTACATCTAGTAATGCTTTATTGATGTAGAAAATGGGAAGTTGCTTTCTTTCTTCCAAAACTATACCAATAGTCTTCTCTGATATTGCCAAGTACATATAGAGTTGTTCTTCATCCATGGTTTTGACAAGAGCGGAGGTGAAGTTAAGTATTTTTCGCTGAAGCTCTTCTTCACATACTGGAATCTATTCGAATGTTTTGTTTTTCTTTAATATGTTGTAGAATTTTTGGCATTTCTCTATAGATCGAGAGACGAACTTGTTAAGAGCTGCAAGTCTTCCAGTAAGCCTTAGAAATTCCTTAGTGCATGCTGGAGATGGAATGGTTTTGATTGATTGGATTTTTTTGAGTTTGCTTCAATTTTCTGCTCTAGGAACTTGCCAGAAGATACTCCGAATGAACACTTGGATGGATTGAGTTTCATGTAGTACTTATTCAGAACCTTGAAGGATTGAATGAAATGGTCTATGTGTTGCTCTACAATCAAAGACTTCACCAGCATGTCATCGATGTAGACTTCCATAGATTTCCTAAGCTAATAATCAAATATGTGGTTCACTAGCCATTGATATTTTGCTCCAGCATTCTCAAGTCCTAACGGCATTATCTTTTAGCATAATGTAGCCCACTCCGTTACGAAAGCAGTTTTCTCTTGGTCACCTGGGTGCATTAGAATCTTGTTTTAACCGAAAAAGGCGTCCATCCATCATGTCGATATGTGGCAGAGGAAAGCTATCATTCAGCCAGGCTTTGTTAAAATATGTGAAGTCTATACAAACTCTCCACTTACCATTTTTCTTTTTCACTATGACGACATTAGCGAGCTAATCTGGGCAGTAGACTTCTCGTATGGAGCTAGCTTCTATAAGTTTTTGCTCATCTTCATTAATGATATGGTTTCGTTCAAGCACGAATCTTCTTCACTTATGTTTGATCGGAGCATATAAGGGACTAACATTTAATTTGTGCTTCATTTTCTATGAGAAACTCGATGAGACATTACCTGAGTTATAGTTCTAGCTTTGCCCCCACTTGAGTTTTGTATTTTGGAAAGTCGGGGTGGATCTGTATTTCGTTTAGCTCTTCCATATCTGGACGATCTGGGATGGCGGGTTGGGATTGCTATAATGGCTATAACGGACATCGGCCACAGCATATTGAATCCAATCTCTAGAATCCATTGGTCACTAAGAATATCCCTTATTATGGTAAAAAATGGAGTACCTGATGAAACTTCGATGATACAACATTTATTTAATATATCCAAGGTCTTCCCATCATAGCATTATATGTTGATAGGCTATCCATCACTAGGAATCGAATGCGGAGGTTAACTCCTTCTGCATAAAGAAATAGCACGATTTCACCTAAAGTCTTCTTTTGTTCACAACTAAAGTCGATTAGCATTGTTTTCCACCTGTAATGTTTTCCTCTGGAATTCCCATGGCCTTAACAGTTTTCAAAAAAGTATGTTTGCACTGCTGCCATTGTCTATCAAGATGCACTTGACCAAACAGCTGGTGATGTTCAAAGATATGACCAAAGCGTCGTGGTGTGGATTGAGTAGATGCGCAGCTTCAGAGGTTGTAAAGCTGATGATCTATGGTAAATTTGGCTCTTTTGCTTGGTTTAGATTTTGGTATGGATGAGTTGCTCGACGCTCATGTCTTCGTGCTACTGCCCTTGATATCCTACTAACTTTTAACCTACTGGTGATGAAGTTAATAGTTTTATCATGTGTTGACAGGACCGTTGGAACGTAGCTTTACTTACCATGTGGCTGTTGTTGTCATCGATGATGTTTTCTTTTCCTTTTTGATCATAAGACCTATGAGATGCCCCTATTTCAATAGTTCTATCACTTCTAACCTTAAGGCAATGCATTCATCTGTTCGGCGGCATGGTCTCCAAGAAACTTATAACATTTACTCTTGTCACGTTGGTCACTAGAGCTTCTCATATTCCCTGAACAATTTGCTGTACTACCCATCCCCTTTAGCATCACAATTAGTTCTGCTGCCCAATAGAGAGGTTGTATTCAGGTATTCCAACCTTTGTCAATATGGAAGAGCGATCAAATGGTCTAGGCTGCTCTTTATGCTTGGTGTCCCTCCTGTTTAGAGGACAATAAGTACTTGTAGGCTGTTTCTCCATCCTGTTTTGTTGTCGCGGTTCTTCTCTGGGGGGTTATCATCTGGTGAGATTGAGGTTAGCATCATCTTCTTCCCATTTAATCTAGACCCAAGCTTTAGCCAGGATATCATCTATTATACTGCACGGATACCTAGTCAATACCTTATATGGATCAGTGTCTGGGAAGAGCCCCTTTCAAAAAGTAGAAACAGCAGTTTGTTAGTTGCAACTGGGAATGGAAACTTTGTCCCAGTTGAACTGTCCGACAATTCACGAAGTGATTCGCTTTCCATATGCACTTTATGATAAAGATTGTCGGACTGCTTCTCAAGGTTTTTGCTACTTGCAAACTATTCAACAAAAGAATATGTTAGTTGTACGAATGATGATATAAAATTATTAAGGAAGGTTTGTATACCACTATAGGCCACCCTACAAGACTGGAGCCAAACCCCTTACACATGTAGGCATCTCGAAGGTCTCTCGGTATAGCAGCGGTAAACATTCTTTGTCTATATTGAGCTATATGATCATCTGGATTGATCTTCCCATCATAAAGTTTCATGTTAGGGAAGCTAAACTTTATAAGCATTTCCACCAGGGTAATTTCGTCAACAAAGGGAGAGTCGGCGAAACAATTGGCTACACTCTTCTTGATTGGTGCAAACATGTTGGGGGATATGTTGAACCATAGCTTCAATCATCACTAGCTTTCGTGCGAACTCTAAATCATGCTGCTTTATAGTTTGTGGCTGTGCATCTTCCGACCTTTCGTTTAACAGCGTGGCAATTTGGACATTTGAACCAATGGTCCTAAGTCCATTTTGGTTGAGTGAAGGCATTAGCCTACATGGAGTTTGGGAATGGGATGGACGTAACAAAGTCGATTGGACGCCAATGATTCCACTCTTTCTTGGAGTTCTCGATTCTACACATGGATGGCGGTGTTCTATATTTATGACCTCTCCAACTTTTGTGAATTTTGCTTTGTCAACTCAATGATTTGGGGTAGATGTGTAGCTACTTTGCTAGATAAAGCAGTAGGTTGAAGTGCGTGGAGGCAGGGTAAACGATACTTGATTGAACAATGGTTGGTTGGACTAGCTGGATCGGGTGGGCCGGCTAGACAGTTGTTAGCGCAATGATTTTTGCATGGATAGGCCTGGCTAGCGGATTAGAGATTGGCAAAACGGTAGTATGGCTTGAGTCGTCTCCTTATTGCTTTGCTGATTCCACCTCCTAACGAATCATCTGTTCCGCTGCTTGACAAGGCACTTCATCCAGAGCTTAATCAGGAGAGCTATCCATAAGGTGGATTTCAAAGGTTCTAGACATTGTGATAGTGGTGATTGATGAATAATAATGCTGAGATTTTCGTTCGTAAGAATGATAGTTAGGGTCCCACGGTTGGCGTCAAATTGTAGACGGTAGATTCTACAATTAAGAAAATCGGATTCATCAAGCCACCGACAATCCTATAAAACTCAAAAAAAGTTGGGGTGCCAAATTGTGGATGGTAAATTCTACAATTGAGAAAATCGGATTCATCAGGCCACCGACAATCCTACCGAACTCAAAAATGTAGAACAAGAAAGAATGATCATTAAAGATCTTAAGAGGACAATGGTGTGTTGCCGACCAAAGACCCTCCGACGGTCAAATTAGTAAAGCTTGTTGAAAATTATATGAGTACTAGATGGAAAGTAAGAAGTAATAATTCAGAGTAAAGCAGATTAGGATACTTGAATGTTTGACTAACCATTGAATTTATAGGAGTAAAATAACCGTCTAAACGAGATTGGCAATGATTCTCCGAGATTTTTTGGTTGGTTGAAGCAAAATCTGATCGTATTTATTTGGTTGAGATATCAAGACTGTTTATAGATGACTCTGGTATGATTTAGTCAAGTGATAATATAATTTATCTTAAAGATAATTATTGGAGGTTTCGGATTGACCCGTGGGTCTTGGACCATGATTCGTGTCGGTTGGCAGTGTGCTGGACCAAAGGTGATGTGTTTGTTAAGGGGGCCACTCGTGGGCCTCGTTTCATGACTTGGGCCAATTAGGCTATTAGAATTTTTTCCACTACACAAACAAATTCAGGTTCAACTGGGATTTACGCACAAACGTCTTGACATGATTGTGGAAGCTTGGGATCCAATTTCGGGTTCTACCATTGAAACTCCATGTCACATGAATAGTATTTTGAACAGCGTTCGTCGCTGGAAATCCAAAGCTACAAATAGTGAAAGTTGGGGATCCAAATTAAATGGGATTTCAGCTTCTTGATAAATATGAAATCAGGATTGTGGATACAATTTTCCTTCCAATTTGGAATTTGTGCTTAGCATTGAGTCATGCTAAATTGAATAATGTGACAGTGATCCTATTGTCACATAGACGGGTGCTAAGTACTTAGTGGAGTTGAATAACATTGTTCTTCTATTAATCTTTGATTCCATTGTTTCCAAGCAAAAAACAAGCAATGCCTCAAAGATAAACAAAATCACACTACGTAATATCCTGGGGCATTGTATAGTTCTCAATTCTCATCAATACTGTAGCCAAAGGAAATTCAACATTGTTTTGCATATTGATAAGCCCTTCAATAATTATTGTCACTTAGTAACTCAATAGTTGGACTTTCTGTGATAGCTATAAGCTTCCTAGCATAAAAAATAAAGGCGAGGGTCTTCTTTAGTCGATCTCTCTTTCCCATCTCAGCAATACTTTCAACCACCACATATAATTATTTACATGACCAACACAAAAGATTTGACAAGATCAATTATATAAGAGACTTATTTGCACATCTTCAATGTTTTATGAATACTACTGAACAAAATGCTTTATATATGATCTATGATATATATGGTTCTCTAACTCAATCATTTCCTGTAAAAACCTCCACAGTAAATTTAATTAAGTCGCCTCAGACATGAACTTCGCAAAAATTCGATACTATTAAGGATAAGAGGAAAGGGAGAAAAACCATTTCTATGGCCAATGGGGAAAAAGTGCAGGAGCATCACAAAGAACTGCATCCTTGCTCCATTCTTCTGTGCATCAACTAGTATGATCATTGGCAATGGAAAAGATTTTCTGCCAAGCCCTTAAAGCATTATTTAGTTCTAAGCACTAGCACATAGGCAATGTCCACGAAGGAGGTCAAAAATAATGTCGGTCCAACCAAAAATAGATGCCGAGTCGCTACTAAAGAGACTTGAACTATGAATCTCATGCACAGGCTATCAACATATGTTCTTTTCTTTGGAAGTTGGGGACCAGCAGTGACTCAAAATACGTATCAATATTTTAACCAGGTTTTTAGTTTGTCTGTGCCATCTTGAAATGCGTTTGACAGAGTTATCTGCCCACTGAAGACTTCTAGCACAATTGATGATACTTCCATCTTCTGTCCCATCACTTCCTTGGTGCAGAATTTATTTGTTGATTACTACTCCAAGATGTGGCAATTCCTAATAAATTCATTAGAGTAATTAACATACTTGTTCCAAAATGGCCGGAGATTCTCAAAGCCAATCTCCAACCATGGTTTTGACTGGCCATTGTAGTGAATTACAGAGGCCTTTTTCACGTTTTCAATGTTTGTATTGCTCTGATAGCCCAATCCAAGCATGTGCCAGGAAGGATCAATTGGATGAACATGACCCTTAAATGCAATCAAAGCAGGAGGTAAAGTGCCAAGCTTCCACAAAGTTAGATTTGAATTCAAATTCTGCAAGAACCCTCAACTGAGTAAGAACAAAGGCATATTATTGAAAACTAGATCACTCATCCGACAATCTCGAAATTTGAATGTATACAACTTTTTGCCTGGTTCCAAGTCTAACAATCCTGTTATTTAGACTATATACCTTAAGCAAGAAGCATATCACATTTAAGTTCAGAATTATGCAACACACATTAAGACGAGTTAAAGTTCAGTGCTCAGCACATACAAAAAATTCAAAAAGATGTAACTTCCCCCAATTAAACATGTGTCAAGGGTCCAATCTGAGGCTATGTCAAAGCTCTTGCAGTGTCAAGTTGTTTGTCGAAACATAAACAAGAGAGGACCAGATTGTGCAATAACACATAGCCCGTTAGAATTGAAAATAATCACAATAATGACAATAAGGTTTAGAACTTCATAAATGACTTGCAACTCCTGCAGGTAGAAGGGTGAGCAATTCTACATATGCTGACGACTCCACATTGTAATCCTATATAGCCCCTGTTTGGCCCCCATTAATTCCCATTAATTTGCATTTTTCAATCCACTTGCTTTTTGCTACAGAATGCAAGATAATTCAGTGTCCTTTCACATGTCAGAAACTTATAAATATCCATCCAACCGTTGGAGGTCAATGAACCATTACACCCTCGTTTTTGAATTACAATATATATGCACGTCAAAACATAGGGGCAATAAAGGAAATTTGCATTTATGGTGGTTCGATCCAATACTACAAGTCAAATGTTTTTACAAATAAATAATTGTTGAAATTGTGGAACAAAATAATGAGATATATTGGGGGCCAAACGGAGACATAATATGAAACAACAAAAATAGTTAAGGTAGATAATGAACCTAGGAGGACGTTGAAACATAATTAAATTTTACCTCCTTGAACCAGGCATGATAAGTGTCTCTGATGTTTGTCTTTCTCCATGCACGCAAGTCAAAAATATTCAGCCCATATGCCCATGCACATTCATCAGGATCCAAATTGTCGGCTATAAGCGGATGAGAAAAGTTAAAGTAATTCCTAAATCTCTTAGACATTACCCACAGATCTTCACCTCTACAAGTTTCAACAGCTCCATTAACTTTCCCATTAAGATCAATTTCCCAAAGAGGGGATAAATCACGCTGAATTACAACATCATCATCGGAGAACACCACCTTGTCAAGGTTTGGAAAGAGCTGCACATCACATTCATAAAGTATTCTTAGCATCGGAATATTAAAAGATAAATTTAAGGGAGAAAAGAAAATTCCTGATGAAATAATAAGCAAATAGCTTTCAATCTAAGGTGTACCATATAATAGAATAAACGAGTAAATGAGGACTGAACCTCAAATTACATACCCCACGTGGTAGAAGAATGCCCATTATAATTCACACATTGCCAACGGCATACTCCTAATTGTTTTGACAAGGTTTTATTTAATCGATCATGGTCCAAACTCTCTTTCCAGTTTTAAAACAGAGAAGCAGTAGTTATAGATAACAAACCACGCTTGATCACTTAGTAAGATCCTGAATAAATTCGAATCATTATCTTAACTGGAATTTTAGGAGAAGAAATGATCTTTGAGAACAGATATAAATTAAACTGAATAAAGCTCAGAAGAAATAGTGAAGCTCAGGCTTCATTTATTGCTAATTAACTTTGTCACAAGTCGAAACCCGATGATCAGTCTCAGTTTGTTCATTACGGACAATGGTTAGGTTCCTAGTGGAGGATATAGTTTCAACCCCCACATATATTCCAGTTCTATAAAGTGGTTATCAAGGAGCAGAGGATGGACTGAAATGCGATTGTAAGATTGTCCAATGGTGTTATATGTAAGCAAGAAATTACCTGGATGTGGAGAGCGAGTCCTCTTATTTGCATATAGTTTTGATTTCCGAATAGCCTATACCGCTCTCCATTAACATACTTCTTTATAAACGTTACATCTGATGGAAATATTTATTTAATTAACAGCTAATTACCTCTGGGAGATATATGCGCAGATGGTTGAGAATTGAGATGTACTTGGGACTTCTAGCTTGTAATTTTGAGGCAAATGTCCTAGGGGATGTATTGCTAAGATAGGCCCCAGAGACATGATTTCCATGGTAGTAATTCCAAATCCCATTGCGGTTCTCCTCAGCTTCAAGTACTGGAACATTCTCTCTTGTTAACCAATCAAACTGATGAACCCCTCTCACTTCAACAGTAGCAGGAAAGACAGGATTCAAGGCAAACCATGAATGCATGCCTGCATAAGTTTTCCTGTCAGTTATGACATGGAAAACAACCTTTTCAGGATTTATAGATGAACGGGCAGCAGATGTGACCACAACTGAAGCAGCAAGAATATTGTCGGTAGACAATACAAAGTGATGGTATGAATTGTCAGAAAGCAAAGGGAGAAAATCTGGGGAAGGCAACTGTTTGCGTGCATGAGCATTGGAAGAGTATGCGTCGGTCAACCTTAAAGAGAGGCAGTTAATGCCCTTAGGAATTGCACTTGCAGCGAAGTGTTTGTTTGTTAGCTCTGCAAACTTTGACTCCCTTATCTCCCTTTCTGATTTCTCCATCTGTAAGGTAAAAATACAGAATTTTAAGCTGAATAATGTTGGTAAAACAAAGTTGAGAACACCCAAAAGTTTTAAATTCTGTATATGCCGGCGTGATTATAATTATCTCGGTAACGCATGAAATATTGTGTAAGTATGAATGTTCATATAAACACAGGTTCTGCAAAGTAAGTTAAAAATCAAGGTTTATCATCTGCTATTTACTTCATTTTTCTTCCCTTAAGTTCTGATTTTTTCCTTTCCCAGTTAGGAGAAAAAGCTCTGTTCGTTGTGTTCTTGTCCGTTAATTGAACAGAAAGGATATGTACTAAAAAAAACTCCTCACGAATCAGATTAACAAATTGATGATAAAGACAAGTTCTAACTTCAACACAATTGTGCCGAGCAAAACCCATCTTATGTCATCAATTTATTTGCTATTAAGTAGCGAAACAATGCATCTTTCAAAAACCATATCTAGTTTGACTGTATATATTGATATCGTTTTTCATATTATATAATTACTTGAACACAACTCTTACTAATTGCCAAAGGAACAGCTTTTTGCCTCTTGAATGTAAAGAAAATAATAATTTGATCTTATGAGATCAATTCTTCACAACTGCGAAAAATCACACATTTTGGAAATACCCTTTGCCTCAGGAAAATACATTAGGTCTTTAACAAGAAAAGTGAAGTGCAAAACAAAAGAGTTCATTGAATCACTAAGCAATTACTGGTTTATATATCCCTGCTTTTAAGAAGAAGGTAAAACGGACTGGTGTTTAGTCCTACTTCATTTTGCCATGCCCAAATAAAGCCGCTCATCAAATATATTGGTTCAAATTTTTGTCAACATCCGAAATCATCCTCCTTGATCAAAACCTATTAAAAGTCAAACGAACAGGTAATTGAGCACGCCAATGGCTTTGGGTTTGGGAAAAGGGAAGGAAGGAAAGAAGAGCGCTAAATAGACTGCAGTATCTTTTACAAGTGAAACTTGAATTGACTCAAATTTATATGGAAGCCTTTCTTTGCAAAAGGAAAATTCTCAGAAATTGAGACCATATTCAAAGCTAATAACATTGTTACCCCAAAATAAAAATGAAATTATGAAGGGAGCCAGTTGTTAGATAACACATACCATTCCTTTCAAAATGAAAGCAAATTCCTTTGCATTGTACTTGTTCTTTTTCATTTCAGAAACAAGTTGACTAAAAGACTGTGGGAGCTTCAGTATATCGGGCACTTTCTCAGAGTTCACTTGATTGAGGACCTTAACAAAATCCTTGACAGTCCTCTGCCAGAACAGTAACAATATCAAAGTTTAAGATACTTTATTTAATAATAGCATTCCTTCCCTAGATATATAAAATATCCAAATTGGTATGGCGTATGCATAAAGTGCGACTGTAAAATGACTACAAAATTTACCCCAGAATCATCACTTCTACCAAGAAGCTTTGGCGTCAACCTTCTCCCTAAACAATCTGAAAATGAAAAATGAAAGAGAAAATTTAAGGCCCGATTTTTCAGTAGATATGTTAATTACCATTTATATAAAGGAAGAAGACTGTTTCAATGCAACATAAGGAAAGTACACAAAGAAAACATAAGAACTAGTATGGCTGTTGTGTGATACCAGAAAAGTATAATTCCTTGAAATAAAAGAAAAGACTGCGCATTCAAATTTGCTCACACTGAACTCCAATATATTTCGAAACACGAAAGAGAGCAATTTCCAATAACCCAACAAATTTACAACAATTCCGGACCACATAAAACATGACAAGAAAAACTATTAGAGGGATTCTTTTCGAATTCTAAATTCAATGTTGTACTCTTTAGAATCTCGTTTGGAGGTAGTTCTCCTTTTTTTTTTTTCCCATCCCATTTGGTTCTTTCTGTTTTCTTCAAGGTTCCGTAGAGTACCAGACTCGAATCAGAAGTTGAGAGAAAAATTCCTTTACAAAAACAAATGAATCCTAACATCTCTAAGAAATAGCACAATCATGAAACCCGTAATATTGAAGTGTGTATAATAACATGAAATGCACAAATAATTAGAAAAAAATGAGATAAATTGTAGCCAATTACCAAATGAGGAGCACTTGTTGACACCCTCGAGGGTAATGACAGCTGTAAGAATGAAGACAAAGGGCAACGAAAAAGCAAGAATCAAAATGGCGTGGAAGAGCGAGCGGAAGGAAATGTGACGAGGCGCGACCTTGATCTTCATCAAATCGCCCCCTCCTCCATTGCCATTGCCACCGTTCGATATCGTTATACTTCTCATGCCGGGTGAGAAGTGCAGCTGCATCTTCCTCCTCCTCCACCGTCCTCCGCTGCTATCTCCTTACCCCCGTTCTCCCTCCTCCTCAATTCCCAATAATTATTATTATCGCAGCTACCAATTCGAGTGAAACCAATCTTCTTCTTTGAGAAAAGTCTTCCGGAATAAATGTTGAAATTTGATGATGCGGTCATCACCATCAGATCCGCCACCGATATATATATATATATGAATTCAGAACATTTTTGTGAAATGGTGATGCATTTAATGCAAGAAGGATAAATAAATCAGTGAATAATCATATTAATACTGATATTATTTTTTCTCTATTATTGATTGATATTTGATAATAATGTAATATTTACATCAATCTCTCTGTGGATCAGAAGAGTTGACTGTGGGGAGAGAGAGTATTCTATTGCATGTTTGGTTAAGCTTAAAATTTTGAATTACAATTGGTTTACTTGGCTGCTAAGTTTCAAATAAATGTTTAAAATTATAATTACTTCATCGCATAAATATATGCATAATTATGCAATCAATCATATGCATCGTTTTGTTTGTTAAAAATTAAATTTTTAATAATTTTTTCAAAAAAATTGATAAAAATGTGTATTCAAAATATTAATAAAAATTGTGAATCTCATGTTGCTAAAATTAATTATTAACTTTGATTTAATTTTTTATCAAATTTATTAGTTAAATTAAACAAAGACTATATAAACCTTACGTAGATGTTTCGAATGGATCGAAGAAAAGCTAATTTTCAATATCAAATTTAGCTCTATTTGGTAAAGATTTGTTAGAATAAGTTTTTTGAAAAATGATTATTTTGGAAAATATGTGTTGAAAATAGGAAAAAAAATTATAAATTCACTTGCAAAATTATTTTATTGAATTGATTTAGCCCCTGTTTGTCTACTATTGTTCCAAAAAATTGTTGATTACATTAAAATTCTCCACTACACATTCACCCAATAAAATATTCTACACACAAATCAATGAAATTATTTTAATTTTCAACTACACATTCTCCAACAAATACTATTTATTACTCTATTTTTCTCTCATTAATGGGTGACAAACACACCGTTAAAACGAATTTCAAAAATAAGTCCTAAGTAACGGTGCCAAACATGGCTTAAAATGAAAATTACGATCCAACCCCTAATAACGCGAATTTTTGAAGTGATAAGCATTTTGGGTGTGGGGCTTTTGAAGTGATAAGCATTTTGGGTGTGGGGCTGTTGAGGGAAATGGTAGTACACTGCATTTTGTCAATATAAGTGGCTTTTGATATGTGCTCACCATGCAGAGGCAGAGTAATTTATGTTGGACAGCTACATTTATTTTCCATTTCTTTCAATTTTTTGTATAAGATAAGATTGGAAACATGGTTGTCAAAATGTGTTTAGAAAAAGGAATACAAGTTGTTGCATGGACAATGTGGAATGACGTGACATGATAATGAATCGAGTCTCAATCAATATCACATCATATATAAACAAAAATCTAGCCCGAGCAAGGTGATTGAATATTGCCTCACGTTTGACAACAATTTTTATAAAATTCTTTTTCTTCTCAAATTCGTTTCTAACCCCCACATTCTAACAATGAAATATTCTGCATATAAATTTAAAATTTTTCCTACTTTTTAATCACACATTCTCTAAAAAATCACTATTCCAGAACTCATTTCCGTCAAAAAAAATCCCTTTATAATGGTTGTCAAACATGTGCTTAGTAACAGTTAAGCTGGCTATCAAGTATCTAACAGTTAAGCTGCCATGGCGAAAAGGCCCAATTGTTAGGACCAACTCAAACCATACAAATTGTAAGTGTTATGCCCTACATCCAATCAATTTTGGACATAAACACTTTTAATATTTAATTGATACATATTTATGGTAAAATCAATTATTTAATTGAATTAATGTTCTAATAAATTAAA
>CAIGRK010259070.1:0-10584 GCA_903798315.1 Fraxinus greggii | reverse complement strand
GATCTGATTTCTTTCCATAAACATTTGTGTTTTATATTAGTCTAGTTTTGTTGGCAAAGAAACAGCTAGATATGAATTAGGAGGTACCAAGTGGAATGTTAAGGTTGTCTGTTTCTTTACAGGTCATAACTCGGCAGTGTTTGGAGGCCCTAGCTTATCTGCATGATTTGGGAATCATACACTGTGACCTGAAACCGGAAAATATTCTAATCAAAAGTTACCAAAGGTGTGAGATAAAGGTTATTGACCTTGGAAGCAGTTGCTTTCAGAAGGACAACCTCTCCCTTTATGTACAATCTCGTTCCTACAGGGCTCCTGAAGTTATTTTAGGCCTCTCATATGACCAGAAAATAGATCTCTGGTCGCTTGGCTGCATTTTAGCGGAGCTATGCTCAGGGGAGGTATATTCTAGGATTGCTTTAATCTACTTGCTAGCCTACATGCATGTCCCTTGCACAGTAGTTAGTGAGTAACTGTACGATACACGGATACAGTCTTCTCTTATAGCATGTTTGCATAAGCTTAAAAATGTACTTAAAAGTAGTAAATAAGTTTTAAAATAAATAATTTGTTATTGATCAACATTGAATTAAGAACCTGTTTGATTCTCATTAATTGTGGAAAAAATGAGTTTTGAATAATATTTTTAGGAGAATGCGTGGTTAAAAAGTAGGGAAAGTTTTTGGTATACGTGTAGAATACTTTATTCTGTGAATGTGTGGTTGAAAATGATCATGTAGCAAATCATAAAATAAATTAATGGGTGTCAAACGAACACTAAGTAACTATCAAAATAGCAGTAACTTTTATTAACTTTTCTTACTTAAAAGCTAGAAAAAGAGAATCCAAACATTGTTAGAAACGATGAGTTTCTTAAAAGTAAGTTTTACCTTTTTATGCTTACTCAACACTTGCAGATTTTGATTAAACAAGCACTTCATGAAAAATATAGCCAGTAAAAGTTAATTGTAAATTCCATGGGTGTGTGTGGAAGAGTCAAGTCTGTAACTTGTATCAACTATTATATTATATCCAAATATAAAGAACGGTATAAGGAGTAGGAGAATATTTCGGGCCAATCAGTTTTCTGCTTTACAGAAGCTATGTGGATGGCTTTTGAAAGGTTCTCCCTGAGGACTGTTTGAGTTCTTATTTTTTCTCTCTGTGGAACAATGAACAGAGACAAGCACACGAGGACCCCAAATATTAATCAAATAGATTATGCCTTTGTGAGTATCTACATGTATCCTCAAATCATATGTTATCCACCAGGTTCTTTTTCCAAATGAAGCAATTCCAATGCTGATTGCTCGCATAGTAGGAACACTTGGTCCCATTGACATGGATATGTTGCAAAGAGGGCAGGAGACGCACAAGTATTTTACAAAAGAATACGATCTTTATCATATTAATGAGGTTTGTTCTTTTCCTTATTTCCATTTTTGTTCTCTTTCAATTTGACTGTTAGAAAGTTGTGTTTCCTATAGTATTTGACTACATCAATTTCAATTTTTTCCGAGGTTCTTTCTGTTTTGTGTTTGGAAGTTCTATGTTTTCTATAGTTGTGTTTGCTGTTAATGATATAGTTTTCAGCATTTTATGACTTCGTTTCCATGTACATGTGCCAACCCCCTTTTCCAGCTAGTCGAAGTTCAATGGATTTCCTAATGTGAAATGAATGAATCTACTTTTGTTACAATATTATCAAAATTTATCACCAAGTTATAGTTGGCCTTCACCTTGTAAATGAAATATATGTGCATTCTAGTAGTAGTTTTCTCGTAAATACAAATTTTCTATTTGACCGTTTTCATTTTTATATGCAATTATGCAACAGGAGACAGATCAGCTAGAGTATATAATCTCTGAGGAGGCACCCCTGGAGCATCAACTGCAGGTTTCTGATTCTGGGTTCATTGATTTCGTGCTATACTTACTAGAGACTAATCCAAAAAGGCGCCCGACTGCAAGGCAGGCCCTCGAGCACTCATGGCTTTCCCAATCATACGCTGTTAACCCCTTTTGATATTTTCATAGAGAACGAGTCTTTCAAAATTCAAGCTCAATACGTCACCAATTCTGACTTGGTTCGGTACGTTGATGATCATTGTGCATGCTGTATATTAATGGTTAAATAGAGAGTTTATACATTCAAAGATTTTGTATAGGTTTTTAAGCATCCTCTTTAAGGAATTGAGGAATGATCTTTCGGGCATGAGATGAAAGAGGAGGTTTTGGTTTTGTATCGGATTCATATACAATGTTTCTTATCCAAAGTCAGTAAATGAAAAAATACTCACATTTGAAATTGTTGTTATAAATCACTTGGTTTTGGTGGCTATGGCATCAAAATATAAAAGCATCTGTCAATGTTTGAGCTTCCTATGGTTTCTTGCTTGATTTTTTTCCATTTAATTGCATCTTTTTCGCGTTATAGAATCTCCTCCCTTCTTCTACTCTTTCCGAGAGTATCGGAGCTTTGGTCGTAGATGGATTTTGTCAATTAGCTTGAAATGTGAAATCTTAAATTTTCTCAATCTGAATGTTACCCATTCGACAGGTTAAAAGAAATGAAGAAAATTGAAGTATTGGGTGAAAGTTACTGTCACTCTATTACTTAGGCATCTTGTCTTTGATGATATTTTTTGCCCAAAAAATTCTATTTGGAGGTAAAAAGACATTTGTCTCTCGTATTTCTAAATAAGCAAAATAAATAAATAAGTTGACATAATATTTTCTCTTCATTTCGATGCACGCTAACAAAATATTTGGACAAAAAATGTCATCAAAGATAATGTTAATTAATAGATAGTTAAAGGATAAGAATATGCTAAAAAAAAAAAAAGTTCGGTATACAAGTGCAAAAATGAGAAAGAATGGAGAGTTTTGTTACAATTAAAATGCGAAGTAGTTAACAAAAATTGTGTTGTGAATACGATTATCTTGAATTCAATAATTTAAAAAAAAAAAGTGAGAAAAAAAGTGAGATAAATATTTGATGTTTGCTTCCATCATATTTGTGAGTCCCTCGTGAACAAACTCGACAGACAATTTCATTTATTGCTGTAATTTGCGCTCTTATTTCGCTTTTTTTTTTTTCCAAAAAAATAATAATAATAAAAATCGTTTAATAACTCATTCTCTGTCATCACAACCATCCAATAAAAGGTGAATTATACAGAGATAAAGTGAACTAAATTCCATTCATAGAACCAATGCAATTCCATATAATATTATATCATCATTTTCTCCAAACTACAGCATTTTAATCACATGAAACAACAGTTGAATGACTCAGACAACCTAGTCCCATTGAATTTCTCTGTGAAAAGTCCATTCAGATGGATTTAAGGTGGTTTTTCCATCAGAAGCAACTAGATCGCAGGGTGAATCCTCTGCAAATTCAGTAGGAATGGATTTCCAGTGGAGAGAGGGCTCCCATTCAGCTTCCTTCAGCACTTTGAGTATTTCTTCGACAACTATCTTACTGCCCTCAGCTGACAAGTGAACTCCATCTCTGTAGAAAAGAAACAAAATAATGATTAGGAGCAACAAAGAGGCAGACAATGCCTACTTTTTTCGAGAAGTAGTAAACCTTTGAACTAAAGAACTCCCCCAAAAGTAACTTTTGAACAAGCTCAAACATCTTTGGCAAAAATGCAAACCTCTAAGTTTAGATACACATTTTGCTAAGCTTTAAAGTTACCTTCATGTACTTTTCACCTTTTCTTTCAGGCTTTAGAAAAACAAAATCCCGACAAGCTTGTTAAGTTAGTATTTTCAAAAACAGAACTTCTGACAAAGTCCGGAGATTTAATTTACAAGAAGTTGCATGGATTGAGGTAGTTGCAAAACATTTTATTTCTTTATAGTGGATTGAACGGAGTGATGAGAGGGATTTGGGTAGGCGGACCCCAAGTTTATTCGGCATAAAGATTAGTTATATGTTTCTTGTATTAGTGATAGAGAAGGTAGTGATCTTCGGTTTCCTATTTCAACACCACCGATGTCAACATCTTTTTTGACCGGATAAATATTCATCAGCATAAATTTACTATTTGATAAATGCGAAAGACACAAGGTATTTTACTTACGTAAAGCAAGCAGTCAACCAATCTTCTCGTTTCTGAATTGCAGTCCAAAGATCAACAACCTTTANGTATTAGTGATAGAGAAGGCAGTGATCTTCGGTTTCCTATTTCAACACCACCGATGTCAACATCTTTTTTGACCGGATAAATATTCATCAGCATAAATTTACTATTTGATAAATGCGAAAGACACAAGGTATTTTACTTACGTAAAGCAAGCAGTCAACCAATCTTCTCGTTTCTGAATTGCAGTCCAAAGATCAACAACCTTTACATGCATCTCCTCGCACAACTCTATACAAGCTTCTGAATAATTCCGGCATAATTCATTTGTTCGAACTAGCTCGCTGAGGTATGGACTGTTTTGGAAACAAAAGATATTGTGATTATCCAATTTAGTTAGTTGTGAATAAAGGAAATAAACACCACTAAAATTCTTGATACCAGATATAGGAAGGCTTGCTATGTCGAAGTCATAATAATACCTTCTGTTTTCATGAAGTTTAGCCTCGTTGACAGGTGGACAACTGAGAAAGATTATGCGAGTTGTGTCCGAAAGGCTCTGAAATTCAAATGCAGTGTTAAAATTTATATGGCTTCTAACTGGAAAAGGAAAATACAGACCAGCCTAGTTAGCATAAGCATTTTCTTTCCGAGGACAAGTCTATCAGAGAAGAAAGTAATAGACAATTTTAAGCATCTGCTTTCATTACCATATTTATTGAAACAAGAAATATATCATTAACAATACTGAGTTTGTCATATTCTCCTCGAATATCTCGCACCTAAAACACAAACAGAATGTTGAAGACAAGATAACTTAAACTTTTAGATGAAGTAAGGTTTGATGAGGTGATTCAAAACGCAATCACAATCACCTAAAACATCTCATTATTTTCCAAAAAACTTTTGACTTGATTATAATGTCATAAACTGAACAAGTTTTATGCAAAAACGTATCTTTTTTGGTTAGCGTTGAGTTATTTTATTGGGTGTGAAATATAATTTAATCAAAACTAGATGTTGTCACAACACCTTGTAACCTGGACAGCTGGACCTATAAGTCACCATTCAAAGTTCATTTAACACTACTTCACAGAGACAAACACTTTCGGGTCATTTGTCGTTGTGGATAAGTTACCTTGAGATGGATTGCTATTTTTCTCATGTTTTCAATATACTCAGGAAGCGGTACGTGAGGACCTAGTCCAGATGAGTGAGGTCCCATAGAATCATTACCGCCAAAGTATACGATCACCAATGAAGGCTGAATAGCAGCATCCTGAGAAAGAAAAACGTTGTGTTTAGTATCAAAGCACAGCCAATGGTCATAAAGATATCTGATATAATTGTGTTTTTAATACATCTAAAAGGATGTCAAAGAAGGATTAATAATATTTTGATGATTATAAAGAAGGATTTTACTAAATCAATTACATAATACATGTTTTGTACTCAGGGAAATCTTCATCATCTGTTACTCTATTGAATATCCATAAACATCAACTAAGAGCATTAGTCAAAGATAATGCATAAATTAGTGTAGCGTGTATGACATTGCACTGTGTTTCCATACCATTAAAATAAGTTTTTTTTATATCATAGATAGTGCAACAAATAAAATTGATGCTAACTTTATGGAAATGACTTTTTGTGTTCATATCATTAGAACTGAAAAGCAGAAGTTACAGGTTGCACGCCATGAAGTACCTTTGGAAATATTTGATCAAGGACTTGGACGGCTCGTCGAGAATTCCAACCATAGTAGCCTCGTGATATTACATCGGCCTACAAGGGTAAATGGAGAAGCTAATGATGCATCAAAATGAGTTGAAACTGCTTTATTACTCTACATCTAAAAATGTGGGATCTGAAACTTTTCGGTCGTCTTCTGTCATGTAATTATTAAGCCTCCATTGGGAAGAATTTACAAATGGTTTAATTTATAATATAGATAAAATGAGCAATGGATAAATGGATAGTACTTGTGAGTCCATTGGAAAGTTTGGTTGTAAATGAAGTTTGACCATCTATGAACGATTTATAAACTTTGCCAATCAAAGGTTAAAGTAAATACGCGAGACACCTATTTGCACATATTTACAGAAATTCTTTACTAAACTATATGCATAAAAAAAAAAAAAATAGTTCAAGATTGAGCACTGTCAGAAAGCACATCAATTGCACAGAAACATACCGTTTTCTAAAGCACTGAAGAAATTTGAGCACAAGTAGTGAAGAATTTAAGGCTCGTAAGTTTCAATATAAAAACGACCTATTTGGGTGGAGGTGGGGGTGTTATGTTGGCATGGACAGTAACAGTCCATCAATATGAGAAGGCAGATAACTTAGGACACATAAGGACTTCCGGATGATGAAAATAGAAGTGTACATTTAAACGGACATTACATCATAAGAATCAAGTTGCTTCAGTCGGACCAATGCCACCTATCCATTTTAGGAAGACTAGTTTAGTTTTTAAATAAAACTTTTTCTATGATGAAAGTTTAGCTCCACGATTCTCCCATTACAAGCCTCAGATGGCCAGGTTAACAGAGACAGGCTCTAGCGACATGGATAAAGTTTAGTGGACGTATTAATTAGTGAAGTTTTTAGAAAAGCAAGAGGACTGATACAGAATTTTGTGACACAAGATGGACATCAGTACATGGTCTGAAGAAGACGACTGAACAATGAATAACTACTGCAACATATGTAAAGGTAAATCCATCACTGCAACTTTGAATTTTCAGTATGATTTATTCTGAAATCATACATCATCTGGTGCAAAACTCAGTATAATATGCACAGTTTACTGAAGGCCCTTTTATTAACAATGCGGGATATTTTTTGTTGTTCTCAGTGCGACACCTTAAGGGGAAGATACCAAGTATATTTCTCATGTTTCTGTGAGTGCCCTAGGACTGTTGGCATTCACCAGAGTTATAATGTGTGTCAGTGATTTCACATGTTTCGCCGATTGAAGTCAAATGATGTGAAAGAAACAAGATTTGGCATTAAGATGTGCTATGAAGAAGAGATAGATGAGCGGTGAGACAAAAGAAGAAAGCCTTGATGAGGTATTTGCATGAATATTTCTGTAATTACGGATGTCTGATATGGAATGCAATATATGGGACTTCATATTGACGTCATAGGATAAAAGACATAATTTGAACTCATTTTATCATGCTTTCCATGGTGCGAACCACAATAATTTTGTTGACATCTTATAGCAATTTCGTTTTTGGAGATTTTAAGTAAAGATATAAAGACGTTAAAAATAAATATCTACATGTGCGCGCAAGAGCTACACACACCCTGCTGCATATCAATATGAACTGGATGAACAGGTAGGCGTCACAAGCTCCAAACTTGGCAATGTAACCCCCTCAAGGAATATCAGACTAAGGAAAGTAAAAGGGTGAAAAGAATCCTTGAGCATTCAAACAGGACTAAAAAAGCAGACAAACACAACTTCAATTATTCCATATACCACGAGCACTAATGTTATTGCAAAACTAATGCTTGTAATAGAGATGATGAAAGTATTTTCACAAAAAAATTATTCATTTAACTTACAGTTGGAGAGAAAGTTCTGATGGGTTAGTTTAGTCTTACCAGTAGGTCAATACAAGAAAATGTGGTCATCAAAATATTGTATTTTTACCTCAAACTAAATCCATTGTTCAAAAATATAAAAAATAAAAAATTTAAGAGCTTAGTGAGAACTAAATCTGTGTAATACATGCACAATTTTTATAAATGGCTGGCAATAAACTTGAACCCAGGTACCCATTGTTATACCTATAAATTACGTGACATGCGCGTGACGAAGGGGGTCCCACTTTGGTCAACTCGACCTCGATTATTTAATTTGATTGGGCCTATTAATCAAGCAACCTCTACTTGGGCTCGGTCTAGGTATTAACCAACTTGGTCCATTTTCATTTCGCTATATATATGTGATCCATTTCACAATCAAGGTATGTAACCTTAACCCTAGCCAAAACCTCATCTCCAGTCTCTTGCACTCATATTATCTTTCGTCCAATTGTTAACTTGACCGTCGGAGTGCAAACGGAGACTTGACCTTTTTTTTGACCAACAACTTCTGCCTCCTAACGACGTGTTTCAATGTGCAGGTGATGTCTACGTCAAGGGTATGCGACCAGTCCATGATTCTGTTAGCGCATTCTTTTTAGGTCAACGACCATCATCTATCTCTAAAAATTGTGCATGTGTAACACCTTTAACAGGATGTGATGGATAGTTTTGAAGACTAAATTTTAATAAATGAATATGTCCCCCTCTCTCCCTAACAATCATTGAGAAAACACGAGGGGATACCAAGGAGATTGGTGATGCAGAATATGGAATATAATTTTATAGATTTGCAAGAACTTTAATTATTAGAAAATCGACCAACGTTCCCATAGAGCTGAAAATCCCCTATTCTTTTAGAAACCAAAGAGATGGATGAAACAAACAAACAAATACCAGGCAGTAAAACTCTACATGTCACACATCAAATCTTTGCTCACCTAATCACAACTAGACTACACGAAACGTAATATGAAATTCAACTATTCAAATACAAATGCACATAATAATCATCGTTGATTCCATGGTAAGAAAAAGTACTGCAAGTTCGTGCGGTCGTGTGAATGCGTGCGTGTGAGAGAGAGTCAGAGAGAGAGAGAGGGATTTTACTTTACGAGCGTAGATGTCGGAAAGTATGGCACCCCATCCGCCATTGCTGAAACTGAGCTGAACTATTGACGATCCAAACAGCACAAACAGAGGTCTCTTTGGTCCCACCATCTCCTTTATCTTCTCTTGCCCGGGAGTTTTCGTGCAGTTTTGTCTGATAAATGATGATCTCTCTGTTTTTATTGCTGGATGTTCGGACTGTACGATGAGAGAATGAACCAATAAACAAGAATACGGGCTATGCCCGGCCCGATCTCTGGCAAACGCTTTTGGTGGTTAGGTGGATAGCACTATACTCGCAACGGTTCATGTGAAATCTTATATTTTATATAATGTACCAAATATGTACAATATCTATAATATTCTACGCAATAACAATTAAACCATTTTGTCAAAAAAAATTTTAACACTTTTATTGACACCCTCTCACATTATGGTAGGATCCACACAGGATCCATATCAATTAAAAAAGAAAAAAAATCTCCCGGGAGGGGCTGCCAAGGAGGGTTTCAGCATTGTTCGCGCAATAAATATGCTTACCAGTAGGTGTTAAAGAGGGGCATGGCTTTAATGAGGGAGTTGGTAAACTTACTAAAGACTTACCAAAGTTTTTTTTTATTTAATTCTTTTATCTTATTATTAAACCTTTTTGGAAATTTTCATATTATATTGTCTTAGCTTCCGTTTGGTAAATTGGTTATGCGCCCACAAGCGCCCCCCCAATAGGGGACCGTCATTTGGTCATTATGGCACCCATTTGATAAAAGATTTGGTACAAATAGATTATTCCTTGGTAAATTTATAAATATGAATAGTGGTGGATCCTACTATATATGTGAATAATGATGAGGAGTGATTATAAATGTGATTGACTTTGATCGAATTTATAAATTAATTCATAAATGTTCTTGTTTTGCCTATCTAATTTATATTAGTCCCCAATCTGCTTAAATTCAACCTCCTTTCCTTCTAAGCTAAAATTCGGCTTCGTTAGGTAGACCCAAGGAAGAGTTGTGTACAAAGATTTGAACCATGGGACGACAACCAACAATAGAAGAGCATTTAGTCTCTGTCTTTGCTTGATCCCAAGAGGCTCAATCACCATTGATAAGAATCGACATATTGGAGATGGCAAGGAAAGCTATCTATTAATTAAAATTCACTTGAAATTACGAATTTCAATTTTCGTAATTAAGAGGTAGATTCAAATGGAAAATATTCTATTAGATGTCAAAGTCACTTTTTCATCAAATCTAACCTGATATTGCTCGTAGAACTATTAGTTTTGTATATAATATCCCAAATAATTCAACTATTAATTTATTTGAATTCACATGAATTGGATCTATCACTGCACTTGAAACTATTTAATTCTGTGGGTAGAATTTCCATTTTTAGTTCAATTTTCACAAAAAAAATAAATAAATAAATAAATAATGAAGTGAAGTGAAGTGTGCCAACTTGAATATATATTGTGTTTATTCAAGTACCAAACCTAAGGACACACCAAACCGTTCAAGCATCTTAATTGTTCTTACCTTCCAACATCAATGACTTGACCTTCTGGGATAACTCAGTGCCAAAACACATCTCAAACTCGTACTAAGCCCCTGTTTGGTACACATTATAATTTTCATTTTCATTTTTGTACTAATTTTCAATCACACATTCTTCAATAAAATAATATTTTTCATCATATCAACAACTTTTCTTTCTTTTTCAACCACACATTCTCCATCAATTTATTATTCCAGAATACATTCTTCCAAAATAATATGAC
>CAIGRK010258892.1:0-10079 GCA_903798315.1 Fraxinus greggii | reverse complement strand
TTGAGATTTTAATAAAATTCAATGAAATCTTTTAAAATTCAGGTAACCTCAATAACTAGTGAATTTATAAAGATTTCATTAATAGAGGAATTTAAAAAGATTTGGATGGATTTCAAATTTAAAAATACATATAAACAAATCTTTTGAAATTTCACCATATTTAATGATGTTCTTATGGAATTTGTGGAAATCAATTTAAATCCACGAAATTCTTAAGAATTTGTAATATTTTAAAATTCATCAAAATTTTAATTGAGAACGCCCCCGTTAACCAAATTTAGATATGCTCACTTGGTGATTGTATGATTCGTAAGGAAGCTAGCTCACCGTTTGCATCGAGCTGGTCTAGCACGGAGATTGAATAGTCACAAGTTCATGGTAGAGTTAGCACCTCTCTACTAGAGATTTAACTGCGATAGTCTGGGGGATTGTTCAATGGTTTGGAATAGAAATTTACTCGATAACTCATGATATACACGATCAACTGAAGGTGAATGTCTTTGAACGGAATAATTTTTTTAGTTCAAGTCTACTCTCGTCTTAGTACTATTTTTTTATTAATAAAACTTGACAACAGACAGAATTGATTTATCAAAAAAATAAAAAAATGTTACTTCAAAGATTGTCATATAATTGATCAAATATTTTTCAGATTTAAACTTACAATTTCATTTTTAGATTAAAAAAAAAAGGTATTATCATAATTAAATTAATATTTTTCTAAAGAGTCAATAAGCCGAATAACAAGTAAATTTTGAGTATAAAATAATCTAAGAAATAATATATCCTGGGTAAATTGGGTGAAAGGTTCGGTTTGATTTCAAATCTTTTTTAAAGATATAAACTTGAATCGAACCATTTATCGAAACCTAAATCGAGTGAATTCAAATCTACGGTCTCAAAACCGTGATTTCGATTCAGTTTGACGAGTTAACAGTTTTTGAAAAAGCTTAGGCTATCGACCTCTTAGTCCATGAAATCTTTAAAATAAATAATTGATTTTTTCCTCCCGCGCGATTTCTAACAAATTGGATGCCTTGAATAGATGCATTTAAGGACAAGATTGAAGTTTGGAATCAACATAAAAGTACAGAAAGACAAAATAATACTGTAACAGTGTCTACATGAGATTAATTCAACCAAAGAACTTTGGATCATAGCCATTGCTAGAGGTAGCAAGAATATAATAAGCCACAATATGACCAATCGAGCCCCACGCCAGTACATCTACGATGTTAAATCCAACAGGGTCATTCGATTTAAGAAGGCTCACGTATTCCTTGGCCCTCACATCACCCGCTTCAAAGTGTGAAACTCCATTCTGTTCAGGCACCTGTTTCGCCACGTTTTCCCTCTGGAAGTTGAAGAATACAAACCTGCCCAAGAAAAGGGAGAGTCCAGTGCTCAAGCTGATCACCAGTGAAGGGTTGAGTTCGGCCTTGATTTTAAGGCTGCTTGGTCTGGCCTTGGGGCGGCAAAATGTGGCGGAGATGGGTTTCTGGAAGGTGGTGTCGGTGGATTTGTTGAGGGGTCTAAGACCTTGGAAAGTTGGTGTGGAGAACAAAGTGGAGGCCATTATGGTGGTGGTGGGAGGAGGAGGATTTGGGTTTTATGTTGATAAATGAAGTGTGGATATTGTTAATCAAAGATGAGAGGTTTATAATTTGAGAAGAAATGAATTTTGTGAAGAGGTGAATGAATGGAAGAAAGATTTTTGTTTACTGAGTTGGCTTCATATCATTGGTCCTCTTTGGATCAGAGATTCTTGGCCGTTCTTTGTGATAATAAGGGTTTGTTTGAATATTCAAATATGTTCAAAAACAACTTTTAACTTTTCAAGAATTAACAGTATAAATGAAAAGGAGAAAGCCCCAAGTACAAGAATTTTTTTACAGATTTGTTACCAAGACGAAATGTGATTTAACCTTTTTTTTTTTTATATCTTTTGATGAATGCATACCAAGTGTTATGTGTAATCATTTTCTATCAAAATTGCATGTACTTATAGCATGATTCAAATGAAAAATGACAAACAAAATTCCAATTTTCTACGTTTTCCTTTTTTCTTTCTCCAAGTCTTTAACTCTGGGTTAATTTCAAGAATATCCTACAATCTTCCATCTTAAAGACAGACCTCTCAAGAAAAACGAAATTTTCTGTGTTTGATCCTTCTATTTCAGTAAAACAATTTCATCCCACTATTTCAAGCTTTAACTGTCTCAGGAATCGTACGTCAGTGCATCAAAATATAAGGGAATGTGTAGTTGAAAACGAATTCGGAAAAAATTAATTTTAAAGAATGATACTTAATATCATTAGAATTGAATGCCAAAATTCCTGCAAAAGACTAGCTCGGTAGCTCCTCTTATCACAGTGACAACGTAAATCATTAACAAAATGTCACGAACTACGAGAAACGTTCTCAGAAACATAAAAACGAGAAACCTAAACGAAGTCACAAGCCGGGCAAATGCGTCAAGATCACAAGCTCTTCTATTTATTATTCACAAATCCGGTACTAATCTAGTTTTCTGTACAGTCACCTAACTGAGACAAACCTTTTTATACTTCATTGCACAATGTCAATCCAGATCTAAACCTCTACTGAAGACACTAAGTTTAAAACTGTTTCACATAAAAAAGAGCCATGTCCACACGCTTATTTTGCAGATTACACAGCTGACTTAGACAATGGAGTCGAGATACGAGTACTTCCGACGTCGACCAAACTCAAGGAGGCTACTGTACGTACGATCCCATACACCAATGAAAAGAGATTCGGTATCTGGACTAAATGACATGCCAGATATCTCACCAAAGAAATCAATTTCCTGCTCCTCCTCATACCCACTTTCAACATCAAAAACATGGACAAAATCCGCAGGCTCTGCCATTGCCATGAATCTACCATCAGATGTGTAGCGGATGGAACGAATGGCTCCAAGGTTGCCCTTCAACGCAGCGACCGACTTGGATAGGTTCCTAATGTCCCAAATTCGGCAAGTTTTATCCTGGTTCCCAGTAGCAAGTGTCAAGCCATCAGGGTGCCATGCTGATGCAAATGAAAAGTCCAAATGCCCACGCAAGGATGCAACAGTCTGGAAAACAGACATCGAAACTTAGTATGAAGTAGTGCCGTACTCGAATGCTCCCATTATTTTCAATATCCACAAAGGAAATACTAGAATACCTTCCCACTCCTGAAATCCACCAATAAACCATCTGGGTGATCTCCAACAATTATGAGAAGCTTAGAATCGGGACTCAGAGATGTATGCTGCCATCAAACGATAAATCCAGAGGATATGTTATTAGAGTATACTGCATAGGACTAAGTTGACTACCATAAGTACATCCACCCCTACCCATCAACCCTACTAAAGAAATTTAAAAAATGAAAAAACTCTCTCAAGTTTAGTAACTTCAAATTTCTTTGCACACTGATATTGTGTTGGACAACCATAAAACTACACTCTTCAAATATACTAAATTAAGTGATGTGCAAAGACTGAGCAGGTGTGCAGGGAGGGTGAGGGGGCCATGACACTACAAATAAATATTCTAGCATTATTTATTTCAATTAGATCCTGAAATTCCTCACACGTTGATTTTTCTGGCAAATGTTTTATTCTACGTGACTTTTGCCCAATCAAGTGTTCACTTAAATCTGAATCTGCAAAAGACTTGGTTGGATACCAATGTCATTATTACCAAACTTTGCTACTTGGGGGGTTTTATATAACAAGAAGGTTAACCAAAATGACCAACTAAAATATAAAACAGAGTATCCCTAAATACGCAAGTCAAGACCAAGATAAAAGTGACCTCAAAGAGACTGGGTATGGAGGGACACAGGAGGACAGAGAAAGGACCTCACATTTACTGGCCAAGGAAAAAGAAAATGTTTAGACTGTTGGAATTTTTCCATATCGAAATCTCGAACTCCGCCATCATTGTTCGAAGCTATAAAATGAAGTGCACCGCTGAAAAGAGAAGATGAAGCTCAGGAAAGCCCAAAAAAAAAAATCTCCTATCCACAAGTTTCAAGGAATAGCAGATACCTTCTTGACGTATATATTTCGACAGCATTAGTGATGGCATTGTCATCGTAGGTAGTCCGTGTGCAATAACTCACTCCAGGTCTATCTAAAAACTGCAATCAAATAAGTGGACAGAATGCCTCAATAATAGGCTCAGGTTCTTGACATGTAGTATTTGAATTGGAACAGATCAAAAAGCAAAAGAACAACCTAACAACAAATCAAAAATAAGATTCTTCTTTATATTAACCAAACTAGTTTTTTCAGACCGTACATGTTAAAGCCATTAAGAAACTGGTCACAACAAGAGTTAATGTGGTAAATTAGCAACATAATCAAAATCTCTAGCTTGTTTTGTACTTGGTCCTAATTAATATTACTAAAAACAGTGTCAACCACTAAACGTGTAAGCACTTTGCGTTGTATGACTTTTTAAATTGAAATGCAAGATAAATCAGACAGATAAAAAAGTAAAGTGTTTTAAATAAATAACGGTAATCAAGCAACTACCACAAATGAAGATATTGCAACACTGTTGCATCACTAAATGAAAAAAAATAAATTAATAATATAAACCTTGCAGATAATTTCTCCCTGAAATCCTCCAGCAACCAGAAGTTTATTCTTCACTGCTAGTGTGCTGACCTGGGTTTGTGTAAATCCTTCCAACAGGCTTCCAGGATGTTTCTGCAATTGCGGGAAAACAGATAACTTGTAGTCTTGTATTGGACTGGTTGTAGCTCCAATACTGGAGGAGAGAGAAGGGCGCAACTAGAAATATACAATATATGAGAACAAAATAATCACCTCAGAAGGTGCTATATGTCCTGACACATTAAAAACTTCGGACTTAGTGCAAGTCAAGGATGACCAATGCAAAACTGAGAAACGTGACATGAGGTAAACATCATGCTTTGTTGCAGCCCATACCAAATTTCTCAACTGCATCATCAAGCAATGATTATTTCAGTTATTGAGCTTATAAAGCAAACATAAGCCATATAAAAATTAGAGCAAAGAAGATGAAATAACAATAAAAGAATCAAACAATAACAATTTATATCAGCAGATGATGATGCTATCAATTACAGAAACGAAATACAGCATTAAGCACTCAACGTTCTACAGAACCGAAGTAGAAAAGACTTCCTACTGATTGTTTAAAATCGAACTTAACAGATGCAGATAACAGAAAAATATATAGGAAGAAAGTAAACTTTATCTAGTTGATGAAGTAACTTAGGGATAAAAACTTGTCACTGACCTGGAAATGCAAGATTGTTGATTTCACAGATCTAGAATTGCGTCTGAATTCATAATACAATCCCCTTTTATCTGTGGTTTTGCATCGCTATTCAGAAGAGGAAAAGGAATACAAAGCGAGTTAAAAAAATAATAATAATAATTCACTGAACCATTTTTTTTCCAGAGGAAACAAGAAGGGACTTTTTTAAAAGCAAAACAAAACAGTTCACCTTCTCTGATCCTTCTCCAGAATGAGGAATGTTTTCATAATTTTTGTACTGTTCTATTCTAGTCTCCCTATACTTCTCCCTTGTTATGCTGAGCCTATCCCAAGGAATCCCTTGAATATCTTTGCCTCTCCTAGCTTGAGCGGCTGTAGTATCTTGAATTCTATCATTCTGTACAACAAAAGGAAAAAGGAGAGTTAGCAGCAAGGATAGATGAAGGTTGAAGATTCCTAGAGCAAATCATGTAAAATAATATTTCACTTAGATAACGCATTACGGACATAAACAATTGAGCTCACACATATAGGTTTTGAACACACCATGTAAGCAAATCATGTAAAATAATATATCACTTAGATAACACATTACGACATAAACAATTGAGCTCACACATATAGGTTTTGAACACACCATGTAATCATACTCATCCGCATCGGAATCTGAGCCACCAGCATCTCGACCATGAAACTCATCGCCCATGTCATCATCTACATCTTCCATTTCATGTTCATCTTCCATGTAATCATCATTGTTTTCTTGATGATTGGACATGATCTACAGAAGAATAGACCTACGTCAAAATCCAACCAGAATATAGAGATGTCCAATATGAACATCATGAGCTTTGAATCAAAAGAAAATCAAGAATTTTAAGGTTTGGCAGAAGCAATAGCATATTACAATTTTCGACAAGTACTTCTACAGTGAATCACACCCAAAATAAAAACTGACACATAATGCATGCATCTGAGAACCAGTAAAATAAATATAGTAACTAACGAGTCACCTAGAAATAACAAGCAGAATTTAAAAGACACTGTCATTTGCATGTGTGTCAAACATACAAAAACGCACACAAATGATTTAAAACTGAATCTGAAATGAGCAGACCTAAATGAAACCAATCTTTTTAATTACATGTGGTACTAACATAGGAACGTGACAATGAGGCCCAAAATTTGTAATTATTGTACAAGAAAATTTAACGGCATTATTCGTAGCAGAAAATCATTTATCATTCAAGAAACCAAACCCACTTCAAGGTGGCATTCACAAGTTATAGCTTTCATTTATTTAATTAATTAATTTACTTATAATGGTGACCATGATCACCACATAAATTTAAACAGTATTTCTATACATGGGTATGTGGATTGGTTGGGAGGCCTTTTCTGTTGCCCATATACCAAAACTTTGTTGTTGGCAGATTTGCTTTAATATATAAACTTCCCGAACCTTCAGAATGCATACCAGGTTATGTGATCTAAATACTTCATATCCTATATCCAACCAAATATGAGAACGTGCTGGAAGTTTGTTTATTCGGTAAGTAGAACAGTGTTGTAGAACTCGGGCATTTGAGGAAGCCCATGACCTCTGGGAAACAAATTTGTTATTTGTTGAAGTGCGGTTTTTACGTCCTATGATACAAGTGTATACCTTTCAAGTGGCTGTTGGGCCATATTAGAGAACAAACTAATGTCTTATGGCCTAAACAAAAAAGATGCTTTATATTACACAAAGCCAACTCCAGGCATCCTTAAAGTGAAATAAGTCCAAATAGGAAGCCGAAAAAGGACACAAGGCCAAGCAAATCCTTTCATTTATTTTGAGTTCTAGTTACCATTTATGTTCAAAAGATAATGACATTATTTTATATATAAGATGAGGAAGTAAATAGTGTGGACGCTGTGGATGTTCATCAAAATAGAAGACTTAATTTAGAAGCTGAGGGAAGAAATAGAATAGAGGGTAGTTTGGACGTTGAAGTGTCTAAAGTTAAGAGTAATTGTATATATTTTTCGTTCAGCTATTAAGTTAAAACTACTATTTGTTTTGAATTTCCTTACGGTATGATTGAAGTTTGGATGTTGTGGTTGTGAAGGATCCAACTGCATCGAATCTCTCAATAGGTATAGTTGTGGACCAAATTGAGTGAAAAGAATTGATTCATGAAGCCAATATCATATTTATTAGGAAAAAGACAGGTGAACAGTTAACCAAAAGAGAGCTTCAATTCGTCCTTACAGTAGGTGGGCGATGTGCTTATCTTGTGTAACAAACGCCACAAAGCGATTAGCACAACTGCATAGACAGCTGTGTGACGAGACTAGGGAAAGCAATGCTTGTGTAACATGCCATGGTCTCAACACCCTTACGAGGTAGTGATGAGTTTCGCCCGCTCTTAAGCCCAGTCAACGAGTGGCTAGGAATCAATGTTGTGGTTGTTAATGATCCAATTGCATTTTTATCTTTCAATAAAAGCAGACTGCAGTAATCAACCACACGGAGTAATATAGACAGGAAGGAAACCTAGATACAAGGGCCAGAGCATAGACATCTGTTAATATTACTTTTCTGGCCCGAAAATTGAATAAACAGAAGAGAGACACACTTTAACTTAAAGAGAAGTAAAAATTCGTATTAATAATTTTTTCTTTCAGACTGGATTTGGAAGAAGAAATTTTCTGAACGGCTTGCCCAAAGAGAAAACTTGTCTTCCTTTACTTTCAAAAGCATCCCGCCTTCAAGGCAACAAATTATATGTTGTTATTCCAGGCCTTCCACTGATTCTGAAAAGCTCTTTCCTTTGCATCAACTGTTTATGAGCATTAAACATATCCTTTATGTGCTTTTTTTTACTATTAGTATTCCATTATTTTTCTGTTTCAATATATTTCTATAATTAAAGTACTTTAGAATTCGAACGTTTGTGAGGGCATATGCCCCACTGCTCACCTTATGCCTTCACCTGACCGCAAGTAAAATCCAGATCCTTGAGGCATGGACTAGTATATCTCAACAGGGCACATATCATTATAGAATCACAAACACGTAAACAACCTTTGTATCTCATAGAGAAATGAATTGTCAATCCTAACTTACAAGGCATGCAACTAACTACCAGCTAAAGTGAAAAAATTCATATACCGATTTCCACCAAAACAGCATGTTCACGGAAAATAAAAGCCAATTTCTCCTAGGAGACATGCAGCACGGTTAAACATCCTTTGTAATTCCATAATTTTCTGACATATTGACACTTATCTTAATGGTTCATTTAGCGTTTCCACTCCTGCCCTGGCAAGCAAAGAGGTTTCAGGATACCAGGCAACCAGGTGAAAGTAAACAGCTCCAAGCAAATATTCTAGATCTAGAGAACCTTCTTCTCTCTTCTTTCCCTTACATCCTGGGTCCTCAATCGAATTTTCTCCATTTTGACAAAGTAACATGAAGAACTGCTAAAAGAAACGAACCCCGGGTATCTAATAGTTATCAACTGGCTAAACATGTTCTGCAGGAACCATAGTCCACATTCATCTCTCTCTGTTTGTTTTTATTTCTTCCTTCGAATTTGTCTGTTTGACTTGCGAGAATGACTATATGGACACAGCATTTATGTTTAGATAGAGGAACAGAAACATACATTCCGAGTGCGTTCATTGAAAGCAATGAAAAAGATGAAGAAAATACTGCCACTATAGTAACAAATAGAAATTAATGATGAAATTATTGTAGCCACTAAAGAAACAACATAATCATAAAAAACAAAAGATTACTAATTTTAAATACAGAACAAACTAGACTACACAGCATGCTTGGGGTTTCGCATAAGTAATGCAACGAGAAAACCATCAATACGAAGTGCGATATGTCTATATTAATCAGTATACAGTGAAGAAAAGCCAAAAACATAAAAAGGATAAACCCTAGGATTCCCTAACCAAATTAAAAGCAAGTATATCATAACAAATGAATACACGTATACGGACACGAAAATTAAAAATCAACAAAATAAAAATTCATAGAACGGAATTGTAAAAACACAAACCTTTTAAGAACTGACGAGAAAGCAAGGATCGAACTCCACTTGAATTCGTAAAATAAGAGGTTTAATTAAACAATCGAATTTAATTTATTAAGTAATTAAATCAGGAATTTCCTTGTAGATAGATCGTGATAGGTCTCGAAGAGGGAAATTTATGTGTATATATCTGGCAAATTCTATCCACTGGTTTTCACCGAGCTTCCAAACTAAGAAATGGGATCGAACGAAAGCGATGGGTTGTGTTGAGTTTTGCTTATTTAAATATAAATAAGTTAATTTCACTAATGGGCATTGATTTTAAAGCAAAATTCCATATTGGTCATTGAACTGTAAAATAGAGAATAATATCCAATACTTTACCATTAAACCTGATAATGCTATGACTCTACTCTTAACGAGTTTCCAGCTCTTTGTCGAGTCTTTCTTTATAGGTGTTGTTGATCACAAAAAATGCGTCAACAGAATCTCCACCACGTTCCCTCTATCCATTAGTTCCGGAGACCGTTTGCACTCCGACGGTCAAGTTAACTGCCGACGAGAAAATATGAGTGCAAAAGAGGAAAAGGAGATTGGGATAGGATTAGAAAATATACCTTGGTTGTGAATGAAATCACACATATATATAAGAAACCGTAAATGGGCAATGTAGACAATGGGTCGAGCCCAACATGCAAATTATTTAGTAAGCCAAATCCAATGAATAGTCAATGCCACATAATTTATAAGTAACAATAATCC
>CAIGRK010258887.1:0-14198 GCA_903798315.1 Fraxinus greggii | reverse complement strand
CAAATTATTACTCTATCATATATATATATATTTGTATTGTTAGGGTTTATAATTTATTTTATAAAATTCAAATTTGGACAATCTAAATGTTGTTGTTCTTTATTCTTTTAAAAGTACGAAAAAAATATTTTTTCTTTTGAGGTGAAAAATAGTTTTAGTTTTAAAAATCATTATTCTCAAAATTTTGCATAACCTTCACCTAAACTCGAAGCTTGTCTTCACTATTTAATCATGCTTTATGTATCAACTGTTTCGTTTGAATTCGTAAAAAATTTAAAACTTGACCGTACATGTATGATTGAAAAATGTATTTCTTTCTCATTACTTTATATTGTATTGGATTATATTATATGATTTTTTCACGTTTTAGTGTATTTATATATTGATTGAAAATTTTTTAACATTATTTAATTAAATATTAATAAACAATCTTATTATTGCGGCCATCAGCGATCGTCCTAGCTGACTTAATATCTTGGATCCGCCCCTGATTAGTCAAGTGCCTGATGGATACGAAGTTTTCATCAGTCAGGTTGTATACNTTTACCATTTAATCATACTTTACGAATAAATTGTTTCGTTTGAATTCGTAAAAAATTAAAACTTGATCGTACATGTATAATTGAAAAATATATTTTTTCTTATTATTTTATATTGTATTGGATTATTTTTTCAAATGTATACGACTTTTTCACATTTTAGTGTATTTATATATTGATTGAAATTTTTTTAATATTATTTAATTAAATATTAATAAACAATCTTATTATTGCGGCCATCAGCGATCGTCCTAGCTGACTTAATATCTTGGATCCGCCCCTGATTAGTCAAGTGCCTGATGGATACGAAGTTTTCATCAGTCAGGTTGTATACGTGGCAGATTCCACCTTACTGGGGATTCCAGTTATGAGCATTTGTCTTGTTATATGGCACTCAGTTCGAATTGATCATGTGCAAGGAATTGATCAAGTTTGTGCTTCTTCTTCTAGCACAAAAGGTGGCTTTGAATTTTCGGATTAGGTGGTGGTACAGCTGGTTATGCTTTTGACTTTGAAGATAATGGTGGTAATGAATAGAAAAGTCACGTCTTTGTACCTTGTGCTAATTTAAGAATGATGTAATAGTAGATAATTGAAGAGCGGATATGCTTAATGTCTATAATGAAGCTTTTGTTGCATACTTGAAAAACCAGTGGCATATTAAATCCAAACAAGAAAAACATGGAACACTTGTAAAATTCAATAAGAAAGTACCTTGTAAAATGAATCACTAGTAGTAAAGGTGGCGGTGGCGGTGGTGGTGGAAGAAGTAACTGAAGAATGATCACTCCCAGCACCTATAGTTCTGTTGCTCGTAGTCAAGGGTTGGACCGACCGCATATGATGACTATAACTCCTCCTCAGACTCCTAATGCTCTCGCCTTCCCGCTGAATCGTCCCATGCATAATAAAGATTGGTTTTTAGCATTTTCCCCGAAATCTCTCACCACCCAATACCCCAACTTCAAACGTGTAGAATTCTTCAATTAGAACTCTGCAAAGCCCAAAAATTATCTAACCTAGCCTCGAAAGCGTGGATAGAGACAAATTGCAGATGAAACCCTAATTCTCACTCCTTAATTTCGTCTCTATGGCTTCAATTCTCCGATCAAAATCTATGAAATTTCAGATCGAACATATAAACCACACTATTTAAACAGCTTCAAAACAAAATCATACTCATGCAAAAATATATACACGCAGTTGTCCACACACATACACAAAGAGAGAAAGCAGAGACCTTGGAATCCTTCGATTTAGAAAGAGAAACCGAGAGAGATTTTGGAGAGAGAAGTCGTGGGGTATAGAGAGACAGCGCGATTTATATAGAGAGAATAAGGGATGTCGCGAGGGCTCCTCAGAGCGCAAAAGGGATAGGCTGTACTCTGTATTTAGGGGCAGACCAGGCAGATCGCTCGGTCCGGGTAGCAGGTAATCTCACCTATCGAGCCACCCAGGATTCGGTGAGATTAGGGAGGAACATAACCGGAAAATGGAGCAGCCCTTTTACGACCACTAAAAAAAAAATTTTGAAATAATAATTTTTTAAGAAGTATATAATTAAAAAGTAGAAGTAAAATATTGTATTGAGATAACGTTTCGTTGAAAATGAATTTGAGAAAAAAATATTATTTTAACGATTGTCAAACAGTGGCTAAATTCAATTATCTGATTCAACTTGGAATTTCTAAACTCAGCATCGGTTTCATCGATGCACCCCAAGGTTGTGGAACTAACTACTAAGTCCCTCTTTTCATTTTAGTTGTGTAATGTTTCTAGTGAATTCTTTGTTAACATCAAGGTTGACATCTTCTGTGTATAGAAAATCTGACCATTGATTAAAAAAAGTACTTTTAAAATTAAAGTACAAAAAATTGTAAGCTCTCATCATATCAAACTTGACCCACGTAGAAAAAAAATTAATAATAATAATTGTTCCAGTATTTTGTACCCTTTGAAGGGAGGGATAAACTCACACACGTGGTCTGTGGAGGTGACTGCGGGCCCTATTTGGGTTTTTACATGACATCAAATTAAGGTTGTCTCCAGGATTTCCAACAATTCATAGGCTATGTACCACTTCTGCACATGAGATGCTATAAAAGATAGGCAAACAAGGTTGACTTTTACATTCACTCATTGGAGGATCTCGGACCCCCAGTTTCCTTCGAGATCGTACACATTATTTTTGCAAATCCATTTTTTTCGATCTCGAGAAATAAGCATTAAGATCAAATTCGGAAAGATACGTATAAAATCCATCTCATTGTCATTTTCTTCAATAAATTAACTAAGAATGGTCATCTCATTGTCATTTTCTTCAATAAATTAACTAGGAATGGGAATCCTCACCGTTCATCAACCAGTACATTCCATGCTACTCCATATGGTACGATACAACTGACATATGAGATGGCGATCTCGCCACCCATGTAGAATATGCTACCCAAAAACCACACACTTCGCTAACGCTTAATTGTTTCATTTCCTGAAATGAGAAAATTAAGTTCCAACTACGCACAAGCATGTCTTCCATAGTCGCAATTATATACAAAATCAAGTCGGCTGTATACAGTACTCTTCACGCCACAAAATACATAATAAACCCATCACTTGACTATCAGCATTCTTTTATTTCACATGCACCGCCTCGTTTCCTTTGTAAATAAACCTATCAGTAAAAGAGGACTTAGACAAGGAATTTACATGATCTCACCGTTATGTGATGAAATTATCATTCTTGAGCAGAACGTACATCGGCAGTACAGGTAGTGTCAGACAGGAAAACCAAACTAAAATACTACAAAAGACAAACTGAACCCATCAGAGGTTAAAAGCTTTTGATGCCAAAATTCAGAGTCAATCTGGATACAAGTATATAAAGGTGAGTTGAAAAGAACAAGTTGCAATGAGAGAATTAAAATAAATACTCAATAAAATGAGCTTCCACGTCAATCAGATCAGTTTCAATCTCTTTCCTGAATGATAATGCGTCATATCAGTATGGGTATCAATCTTCAGTATCTGGTCATCAGAGAGAATTCATGCTTTCCAAAAGTTAAAATATCTACAGACAGGAAAGTTATCTCCATCCTCACAGAAATGACCAAAACTAGCAAACCCCATGAAACTTTTGTCATCGCTGAAGCACTTGAGAGATGGGGGTCGGAGACTGGAAACATCTACTCTCACCGCCCATTCTCCAAGAGAGATCAAGCCTGGTAATGATTCATGATTTGTCTCGTCCAGCTACTGGGAAAAAAAAAGAGAAGTAAAAGGTTAAGAGGAATGCAACCCATCATCTATACACCAAAAGTAATTGTGCAATAATCTCTTTCCCAACGTTATTTAATAGTGAAGGAGGGAATGGAACAGTGTGTAAAAATAAATTAAAAGAAACATTATGCTCGGGAAGGAAATCTAATAATTAAGCAGATAAATTTCCCTAGAACTTATCAATCGTTGGGTATTACTACCAAGAACTAAAACTACAAAATGAAGTTAGTTTCTTAAACATTTATTTCACAATGTGAAGTAAAATTACTAAAAAGGCTTGAAAAGCGCACCAGATTCCAGTATATAGTTCCTATTGCCATGAAGATTGCTTGTATCTGAAGCTTTCAAAATCCCACCCTCCTTCAGGCTCCTTCCTTTTCAAAATACCACCTGGAACCGAGAGCATCTTTGCTTGTTCCTCTGCTAGCGCTTGTGAACTGGCAACGGAAAGTTGCCTCGATGCAAGAGGCAACATCTCTTCTCTACCTTCAATGTCTACTGCACCAGGGCCAGCGTTGAGATCCAGACCCGGCCTGCCCCACTTTCTGTTGTTATCCAAGCCACCATTACTGGTACCGTCAGGAAGGCTAACCAGATAAGGTCTAGGAAATTGGGAGGAGACAGCACCACCATGGCCCAGAAACTGTGAATTTACAGGTGTAGTAAACAGCCTTCCACCAGATGAGGAATCTACATATGAGTTTGCTCCCACAGAGAGAGTGGCAGATGGTAAAGGAAAAGTAGTTCCAAAGGGAAACATCGAGTATTGGAAAGAGCTAGATGCGAAAGGGATCGCAGGAGATGATGACAAAACCTGTCCCCGATAAAGATCAGGAGTAAATGGGGTACCACCAATAGGAGCAAATAATCTTTGTGGTGCACCAGGAGGAATGACTGGAAAGGGCTGGTCCCCTCGGTCTGGTAACGTTGACGGAATTGTCACAGTTGAGTATGTATTCCCAGGAGGAAACCAAGACGAGAAGTTGCCAAGTTCTGAGTTGTTCATTCTCAGGCCAGCATTAGGCAGATGAGACAGCATTCCACCCTTGCCGTGATGACTCGATGATAACTGTTCAGCACTAGCATCATCAGCTAAGGGCCCATCATTTAGATCAAAATGCCTTCTAACATCACCAGTACGTAAACCGCCTGATGAATCAACAGGCAAATCTGTACCTTCCACCTTAAATTTGTTGCTTGAAGAGCCATGCCCCATTTCATCAGCTTCATCAACTCTGTTCAAATCAAGATCAAGTGCTAGAGAGCCATGAGACGGCGCAGCACCTAAGCACGCATTCAGTGTCATACCACGATTACTTATGAAATCAGAAGTAGAATTGACTGCTAAATCAGAATCTCGAGAAGCCATGTCCTCAAGAACTCTTTCATCTGGCACATTTAGATCGATATCCAACAAAGGGCGGACATGTCTACTAGTAGAAGCATCAGTACAGTATACATTTGTCGACCGCAAAGGCAATTCAAGGGCTTTTCTGGGTTCAGCTGGTCGAAATGCACTAGTGGCAGCAGATCCCTTCCATCCAAGTTCACTTTTACTTCTCAATAGTTCCTCTGGAGGAACAAAAGCCCCTTTTGCTGCTGCTGCCACTGTAATGGAAGCGGGAAGGCCATTGGAAACAGAATTTACAGCAGAAAGCAATGGGTTGATCACATGAACACTGGTTAAATCAGGGGATATGAAGTTGACTGGCTCCCCATATTTTCCATCATCTTCAATGAAACCTTCATTTAAGTCAAAATTAATCTTTGCATCAGGTTCTGGAGGTGTGGCAGCAGAAGAAGATGAAGCCTCTGTCCCAGAGGAAGAACATTCCTCAGTTACATCTGCTTCAACACCAGGAAGCTTGGATTCTATCAACTCAATTTTTTTCTGTGCTTCTTCGGAAGAAATAGCAGGTGACTCTTTCTGAGGAGGGGATATACCAGATTGGTGCTCAGAGAATTCCTCGTTCTCTATATTCACCCCTATATTTTGACTCTTCATGTCATCCTTAGTAGAATCTAAACAGCTCATGCCTTGATCTTCAACATTAGACTTGTCTGCTCCCTTATCAAAGTTTTGTCTTTCAGAATGGATAACATAATTCATAGAATCCTTTTCGCCACTTTTTTCTTCATTGACATCATTATCGATTTGTGAAATTACTTTCTCAGACGCAGTTCTTTGCAGCATTTCATTATCACAACTTTCTGTCAAGACAGACGACGCAGCAACTGCAGGTAGTTCTTGCTCCACAGGAAATCCAGCACTCAACTCTTCTTTCACATCATTTTTGCT
Source organism: Fraxinus greggii (assembly GCA_903798315.1). Classification (NCBI taxonomy): domain Eukaryota; kingdom Viridiplantae; phylum Streptophyta; class Magnoliopsida; order Lamiales; family Oleaceae; genus Fraxinus; species Fraxinus greggii. The sequence goes on along the minus strand of CAIGRK010258887.1, from coordinate 8,084 downwards.
GTCACCTACAACTTCAGCGGCTCGATTACCATCTTCTACATTAGAAAGACCATGGCTGTCCACGGCCTGGGATACCAAGTCATCATTTCCACAAGGTTTACTATCTAAAATGGCGCCAACATTTGCTTTACTTATAGGAACCTTTTCCTCGAGAGCTTTTATACTTAATTCACCATCTTTCATCTTATCCATTGCTCCTGATGGCATCAAAGAAGAAGAACTCTTCATTTCACAAGACTCGCTGATAACACCTTGAGAATCTGCACTGGTTCTCAAATCCATACAAGCCAAGTTCACATGTTTATTGCTCTCTCCAGTCAGCGAATCTTCATTAACTTTAGATGAAGCGCATCTTTCACCAGAGTACTCAAGGGTTGCATGTTTAGACACATGCAATTCATCTTCAGACAACGAAGTGCCAGCTATAACCTGGTGCTTGCTATCGCCGTCATCAGAACACAAAATTTGGCCTACAGCAATTCCATCTTCACGAGATGACTTTGATTTTCCATCGTCGTGTGTGCAAACTTCATCAGCTGCAGGGGTGCTTCTTTCTGGAGAATCAGTTCTGGACATTTCTCCAGCAGCCACACTAGCAAGAAGATTCATTCCCATATCATCCTCAAGAGACACAGATGAATTTGCTTCAGAATACTTACAGCTCTCAATCAAAGCATTCATAGGGCTGAACGAGGCTTCACGCGACTTCAAGTCATTTCTTTTCAAGGCTTCAATAATTCTCCTGGACGCTTCAGTGGTCCTACTTTGCTCTTGATGACGAAGAGCTACAGGTGACATAACAGCCTCATCAGAACCATTTATCACATCCTTCGACTCGTTGCCATGCCATGACTCCATATTCACATCCGAAGTAAAATTTGATGGGTCCACATCACTCCTTTCCTTCAGATTATGACCAATCTGATCATTCTTCTCTGAATGCACGGGAGAAGAAATTCGACTGTTCATAGTAGAAGGATCTTCTGAAGATCCTATCTTGGCACCCTGTGCAGGATCGCGTCCACGGTTTGGTATCTTAACAATTAGCTTATGACTGCTGGCCTCACTAAAGGGTGCCTCGAGAGCCTTGTCAATGTTGAAGGCAGACTGAGATGACTTCTCTAACGCAGCACTTCTGTGCAGTGAAGAGCTTCTGCTTGAGATGGCTTCTTTTATACCTCCAGTCACAGGTGATCCAGGAAAACCATTACTTGACTTCCGATGCCGAGAAGCACTGCCTGAGATTTTATTAACAGTGACCAAACCAGAAGCAGAACCCTTTACGTCATCTTTTACCGATGAAGGATTGTAACTGTAAGATTGAACGGAACTGCTACTCTTATCATCCCTGGATTGAGGCACATCGGAAGCACTACCAACAGAATTTCTGGGCTGGATATCTTTGCCTGTTGCAGGTGGCGATGATTTTATAGGGCCAGGAGATGAGGATGAGGACTTTGTGTTACTCACCCCATGCGAAGACTTCACTGAAGAAGTTTTAGAAGCAGAAAGCAGCGTTATTGAGCTTTTAATGGCAACATCAGTACCATTTATTGTTTTACTCCCACCCTGAGAAGCCTCAGGAAGGCGAGCTTTGGAAGGCCATGGAGAAACGGCTTGAGTTGAACCAGACTTCGCATCGATTTCAGCATCGACACGTTTTTTCCATGTGTCAACTAAACTCCTTGCCTTTTTCTGAATTTCTAAGTTTTTATGTGAACGTAAATTATTCACAGATCTGCCAATGTTGCACATTTTTAGGGCCTGGAGATTGACAGGGAGCTTGTCAAGTGCACGAAGTAAAACCAAAAGAAATTCCTCCACAGATTTATCACCATCCTTGGAACTATTACCATCATTAATCTTCCCTTTATGGATATCCTGGAGCCACTCATCCAACACTAGCAAACCCCTGAGCTGCACAAATTGATTAAGGCAATCAAATTTATCAGTGGCAACCAACACACCTGCAAGCAATGAGCGACTAATCAAATCCATTTTCCTTTCCATTCTCTCTGGTTGCATAAGTTGGACAAACTTCTCAACACCCTCCAAATCTGTGAGGCCTCCTCTTCCAGTTATTTTCATTATATCTGATTTCAAACTATTTTCAGCTCTCATACCAGAATCGCCATCATCAGTTTTTGAAGAACGTTCTCTTTTGATAGGATCAACTCCCTGATCTCCTCTCTCCCTCTTCTTTCCCTTAACTTGAGGAGAAAAAGTAGTTGCACCGATTTGTCCATTATCAGGACCTGATTTTGATTGCAAGGTTGATGACGGACTATTTACTGGTTTTGGAGAAGGACTACCAGATTGCATAGTTGCATGCATTTCTGTTTGTGTTTTATGCAAAAGTTTATCTACTTCTTGTTGTCGTTCCTACAAGAATAGAAAGCCTGAATCAATGGAGGAAATATAGAGCAAAGAATAGCATCTGTAGAGAATGCAGGAAAAAGAAAGGTACACATACATCTACCAACCCCAAACCATTCCTTTCCTAAACCTTTTAAACTGTGAGTGTACACAATTAGAAAAAATAAATAAATATAGCTAGTATACAAAGAGAATATAGACTGACAAGTGACAACACATGGCAACTAACGTTAATGTAATCTTGATCATTCAGCCACCAAAGGCAATTATTCTCAATGTCGTACACCCGCCGGCAAATGAATGAGGATATCCCTGCAGGAAGTTCAACACCTTTTGGAAGAAAAGAAACTTTGCATGGATGGAGAAGCGATGCAGCAGGAATTTCATCCTTGTGAAAAGAATAAAAAATTTCGTTTGGTGCGGCGTCCAGCTGAATGCCCCTGCCAAGCTTCAGCTCAGCTGGTCGATAAAGCCAATTCACGCCTAACAGTAACTTTTTCTCTTTACTCACTGCCAACCAGCGAATTATCCCAATGAAAGGTGGAGAATCTTGAGGTGGCTTGAAAAGAGCACAATCACCTATGCTAATTTTTCGGCCGTCCTACATAAAGGAAAAAACAGAGGCAAAGAGTTTACAACAGAAATAATTAAAATTTTCATCACAACATATGAATAACAAAAAAGCTTAGTGACAAAATAAACACCACAGATATTGCCACTTATCAGTATTATGCATCTACTGAATGTGCCAGCAAAAACATCATCTGTAATTGGCAATTGTAGCGATTTTGTAACCAAAGAAAGTACTCTGACAACGAGATGCCATTATAAATTACTGACTGTGAATGCCTTCAAGCATTTTGATATGCAAATGAACGAAAATGGAGAAGTCCACACGATTCACATCAAGAATACAACAAATGCATCCTCATTTCATTCCCTTATACATCTCTCTAAAAGAAAAGAAAATAATTGAACTTTTTTATTTTTTTAAAGGTAATCAAATATTTTATTAANGAATGTGCCAGCAAAAACATCATCTGTAATTGGCAATTGTAGCGATTTTGTAACCAAAGAAAGTACTCTGACAACGAGATGCCATTATAAATTACTGACTGTGAATGCCTTCAAGCATTTTGATATGCAAATGAACGAAAATGGAGAAGTCCACACGATTCACATCAAGAATACAACAAATGCATCCTCATTTCATTCCCTTATACATCTCTCTAAAAGAAAAGAAAATAATTGAACTTTTTTATTTTTTTAAAGATAATCAAATATTTTATTAATCAATGCATAATACACAGGATTTAAATCAGAAAGTAACAACATGAAATTAGGCAGCCCTAGCCGCAACATTAAACCAAGTATACAATGTCAAATAAAACAATTCCCCAATCTGCTCGGTTCTCCTTGTTTGTCTTCAAAACAGCACCATACGATGCAATCCGGAATAAGGTCCCCTACAAGTTAGCATAGATGAGTAATTACTCATAGTAACGAGTTACTGGCCTAATAGAACTGATCTCATTTCTCTCAGTACATGTTCCACGACTTCCATTTGACGAAGACATCATTATTTGCGACACACTTATAGTTTTATCTCACTTGGTCACTGAACTCATTTTTTTCCCACATTAGATAATGCACTTACGTATTTGCATCAATTTTGGCACTCGTATACCAGTCTTCTGAAAGTACTGGAATTGCTGACTTGTATGACAGGAATGATGAAGTTTCTGGATGACATGTTTATCATCAAGATTGACAAAAACGTTTACCCTTCTAAAAAAAACCTAATTTACAAGCAAAATGCTTTGAGAAAATAAGCATTTTTGGCAATCTAGAAAGAAAAAAAGAAAATTTATACAATTTTTTAGCCAAGACCAATTCTGTCATTCAAGTAACCGTTCCTTTACATTTGATAAATGGAATTATATGAAGCGCCAAGACTAAAGCAATTTGAAATTCAGTAACTAGTTTGAAGAAAAAAGTTCAGTGACCAAAGTTAAACAATAATGTTGAAGATCCTGAACCTTAAGGATTTTTTATCTTTATTATTCGTAGAAGTTTCTTGTTTTATTTCCAGATTAGCAAGATGAGATTTAGGAGAATATATTGATATCTTTTATTTGGTTTCCAATGTCTGATTTGTAGGGACTAGGATTCCAGATTTGGTGTAGGTTGTTTGTTTACTTTTCCCCTATATTATGGCCCGTTTTCTATTCGAATAAAATCATCAGATTTCATCTCTGAATATTTACAAATACATTGGGTTTTGTTACTATGTCTTACCCACATTATTATCTACTAGGGGCTTAACTTCATATAAGCCATAGACTCCAATGCCTCCTTTTAATGCTTACCTCATCAAGACAAATTGTATTTTCTCAAAATTTTACACATGATTTGTCTAGATACTAATGTCCCCAAAGATTACAATTAATATTCTTTTTCACGTAATGCCAAGGTCCTTTTTTGATGTGTTTCCATCATATCAGAAAGCTTCTAATGTTCGCAATTCACAATCATATTGAATTGAGAGTCATCAATTAAGGCACGCTTTAATATGCATAATGCATTAAATTAGGTAACCTATTAGCGCATGCTTCCAAAATCAACGAATGAAGTCCAAAAACAGAAGAGGTTGATTGATATGCAAGAGGAACATGACATATCCCGTTAGTTCCTTACATCTTGCCTATCAATCACTGCAAATTCAATTATAGAAATTCAACAAAAAGATAGAGAATCCAGAACTGCACCAAAGAGGGACAGCTAGTACAATGGCAGCTAGTGCAATGGAATTTAGTGGAAGAAAAGCTTGATTATAAACATTAATTATATATCCTTCAAGTATCTATGAGAACATCATTCTTGATAGTAAGAAGAGATGAGCACAAGGTACTAAAACACCACTTTACTCTTCATCACATTCTTTAGCTTCAAAGTCATAAGAACCGGATGTACCATCGCCTAATCCAAAAGTTCAAAACCACCTTCTACTACAGGAAGAAGCACAGAATTTGTCGAGTCCTGGAACACACCAATGGCATTAACAAAACAGCTGCTCATAAAAGGAATTCACAGTACAGCGGAATCTACCACCTATACATGCTGCCCGACAAAAACTAAATATCCTTCACCTGACTTCCACCTCCCATACATGTAAGAGAAATGCCGAGTGAAACAAAATTATCAATCACCCAAGTGCATAATTTTCTTTTCTATACTAGTCACTTACCTCACACACAATCACCAAAAACAAAGAATAACTCAATTTTGCTACAGAGAAAAAATCGATGACATACAACATCTAAACAACAAAAACATGGAAAATCCAACAAGAAATTACCTTGAGAAATGAATCACTGGTCGTGGAGGTTGTGGTGCTGGTAGAAGAAGTAACTGAGGAACGATCACCAGCGGCAGCTATAGTTCTGTTGCTCGTAGCCAGTGGTGGGACCGACCGCATGTGCTGACTAATACTCCTCTGTAGGCTCCTAGTGCTCTCGCCTTCCCGCTGAACCCTCCCATGCATAATAAAGATTGTTTTTTTGCATTTTCCCCAAATTTCGCACGACACAATTCCCCAACTTCAAACATCAAATCACTCCAATCCCCGCTTAACCCCACACCTTCATCTTAATCCCTAATTATTTTTACTCAATAATATCTGAACTCCATTAAATCTTCTCAATTACCCAGTATCCCAAACGAATAATTCAATTGGCGTACTGAAAACCCCTAGAGTCCTCCAATTCGATAGTAAATTAAAAACAGAATTCTTTAATTATAATTCTGAAAAACCCTGGACTCGTCCAATTCAAGCCTCGAAAATCCTGGGTAGCCAAGAATTACGTCGGAACCCTAATCGTCACTGCTTATTTTCATTTTTATAGCTTCGATTCTCTGATCAAAACCTATCAAAATCCATCTCGAAATTTCAGATCCAAAAACCAAATCACACCAATTAAAGAATTTCAGAGAAAACCCCCAGACAAGACAAATCACACGCATATTTATACGCAACGTATATTCATAAAGAAACAAAAAGAAAGAGAGAGCAGATACCTTTAAAATCCTCCGATTTGGACAGAAAAAACAAGTGAGGATTTTGTAGATGTAGAGAAAAATGCGTGGGGTGTAGAAACAAGGCGCGATTTATAGAAAGAGATTGAGATTGTCGCGAGGGCTCGAGACGGGAGAAGGGAAAGGTGTACTTGGGTACTTTGGGTTTGAGGGGCAGTCCGGGCAGATCGCGCAGTCCGGGCAGGAGATTATAGTAATCAAAACAATTACACTGTAGGTCACTAAACTTATAGGTTTATTTTATATTGGTCACTTAACTTTTTATTTATTTCAATTTGATCAACCGACTGACAGCGTGGCAGTAGGTTCGCGGGGAAATGAGAATGATAGGTTCACGAGCCGGTGATGGGTGATTCGAACGGTGAACGTGGGCCTCGATATGGGAATTACGTGACGTGGAGTTAAGGTTGTCTCCAGGTGTCCCAAGTTCCAACAATTCATGGGATATGTTTTTCTCTGCACATGAAGTCCTGTGAAGTTAGGAAAAAAATTAAGTTGTTTGGTGGAAATTAAAATTAAATTTTTAGTATCTTTTAAGAGAAATTTTTGAAATGTGTGGTTGAAAAATTGTGAGACTCATGAAAGATGTGGTTAATATTGATTGTTTGACTTTGACTTAGATTAAAATAAGATTTTAATCCGTACCAAACAAGGCCTTAAAAGTTCGTTTAATTGTTTTGTTGCTACCTTTTGTAGTGGTTTTTCGATTTTTTTTTTCTATTTGTTTTTGTTATTTATTAAGTCGTATTTGATGCTGTTAAAAAAATTAATTAAATTCTAAGTTAAAATTAACAATTAATTTTAAGTTTTTAATGACATATTTCATGAAATCCACAACTTTTCAACCACATATTCCATTAATTTTTTTCAAAATCTGATAAAAATCTTATTTTAATATCTACCCAACATGACTGAATATTTATATATTTTCTAAATAATTTTGATTCAAACGGTAAAACAATTTATAATGCGAAGAAAGAAGGGAATACAAAGAAATGAATATTTGAAAAACATTTCGAAGGGAAGGATGTTAAAAGGATTTATTGAACGAGTTCCTTGTTTAATCAAAATTTGGGGGTTCAAATTGCTCTTGTTGTGTGTCGATACTACAACTAGTTAAAATAGAAGAGAATTTGTGAGTGCATATCGGGGGACAATATTTTCGGACTAGTGTAGGCATGTCAAAGTCTAATCAATATAATTTCAATATTTATCTGACTTGTTGATTATTAAAGACACAGTAGATTTTAGTTATATGGGATATGAAATAATTATATTTAATTATATAGACTATGATTGAAAATTTATTCATGAAACAAAAATTGTTAATTGATCTATTCACGTCCTCTATATTAAATATGATAAATTGGAGTAACATGAGAACCGCAAAAATTAGGTTAAATAGAATATCTCGATATGTCAAAAGTCTAAGGGTGTTTTTGATTGCCAATATTTTTCATGAAGGACGTGTCTTTTCCACCCCATTTCCTACTTTTGTACCGTTTGATTGACGAATATTTTCATGAAAAATATTTTTCTATTTTTTGCCACGTGATCATATTTTTCTCGAAAATAAAGAAAATATTTTCTTTAGGAAAATGTGATTTTTATTT
>CAIGRK010258795.1:0-10297 GCA_903798315.1 Fraxinus greggii | reverse complement strand
GAAGAAAAAAATAAAAAAAATAAGTGACCAAACGGTCACTGAAAAAATCAGTGACTATTTGGTCATGGCCGAATGGTCACTCGGTCAGTGACCGTTCTAGCCAAATTTTTTTTTTAATTGGCCCACAAACCGAGCAGCTCATGGGCTCGTACACGAGCTGCTCGCCGACAGTACGAGCCGAGCCGGCTTGGCTCGTATTTTGACGAGATCGAGCGGCTCGTGGTTCGCTACAGTACGAGCCGAGCGGCCGAGCCGACGAGCCACTCGGCTCGTTTGACACCTCTAGGTGACATTAACTTAAATTTTAATCATATTTTTTAGCGGTGATAAAAAGTGGCTTAAAGTTCAAAAAAAGATGATTAAAATGTTTTATTACTCACCCAACCAAACTTTATTTTAACTACTTCTCAATTATCGCTCATCTTTGAGATGTTGTACTACATCTATCATTCGTTAGATTTCATAGCCTTAGAACGTATTGCAAGAAAATCTTACGTGGTAAGTTACAATCTTTAAAAAATTACAACTCAACAAAATCATCGAAATAAAATATTGCATTACTCATTCAACTTATAATATTGTCATGATTTATTCACTAAGCCGTTGTTTGGTATCCACTATTTTCAAAATACATTTTTCACTCTCTTATTTTCAACTAAACACTCTTCAATAAAATAATATTACACGCAAATGCAAAATTTTTTCTTATTTTTTAATCACACGTTCTCCAACAAAATACTATTCTAAAATGCATTTTAGATTAAAAAAAATGCGGCTCAAACAGTTGGTAAACTTCAAACTGCTTTCTAATGTCATTCATCTTTAAGATGTTGCACTACGTCCATTATCTTTCAGATTTTGTTTTCCTCGTTCTTAATATGTCACGGAAATCTCACGGAGAAGTTACGGCCAATAAAAAATTACAACTCTGTTAAATTATCCAAGTAAAATATTTCATTACTTACCCAACTTATAACATGGTCACAATTTAATCAAAAGAATTATCCAAATGGTCACTGAACTTTACAACAGGTTTCCACGAGGTCAATGAGCTTTAAAAATCACCCAACTCATCATTGAACTTTTCCATTCGTAGTACCATTCATCATTGAGTCCACGCCCGTTAAAAAATTGGACATACTGCTTACGTTTCCGTTGACGTAGCGCGACAAATCAAAAGGTGGATGCCAAATCAACAAAAGTGCTACAAATTGGAAACACGATTTCCTTTAAAAAATGACACAATTAAAAAATAAAAAAACCTAAACAAATTCAATTGAATCCCACACCCATCCCCGACCGATGAACCTTTATCCCTAATTCCGACGATCGGTAATCCATCACTGGAAGCACAACACCAAAATCAATTTAATCCCACACCCATCTCCAAAAACCTGCACTAAAATCATCAAACCTACAAGAGAAAAAATCCAAATTCACCAACATCTCACCACCAAGAACCCTAAATCCCAGCCCAATCCCGAATTCCAACTACCCAAACGACGATTCGAGCTGAACATAGCGTAATCTCTCCAGCAACAACCCAGCATTGCCCAAGTGTGAAGTCCTCATACCTTAATTCTTCCTGCTTCCAACTACGAGTCGTGCTTCCATTTTATGGCATCCAGCTAAAGTTAAAAACCCTTGTCTTCTAGGAAAGAGTCGCGACAAGGGCTTTTTGAAACAACCATGGCTGACATTAAGCAAGATTCGAAATGTAAGATACAGTGACCATGCCTGAAATTAGTTTTTTTTTGTTGCAATTTGTACAAACATATCTCTATATTAATTTTGTTGCTCTTACATTTGCAGTGAATGAAGTAGACGACGATCCGAATTTCAATGACTCTGACCACAATGTGTATGACAAAGATGATATGTTGTTTGATTGTAATGTGACTGAAGGGATAGAAATTGGTATGCATACCACGCTGGGTAATGAAGTAGCCCCAAAATATGATAGCTTATCAAATGCATCTTCTAAAGATCTGAAAATTGGTTGTGGTTCGGACTCGGATGAAAACATTGGTAAAATCAGTTTCCCTAAATTTTTGGGAGCAACTGAAAAGAGAAATCCTGAACTTGAGATAGGTTTATTGTTTGGATCTTTTGACGAATTGAAATATGCTATTAGAAATCATGCAGTCTTCAATAGGGTTGAACCAATTTTCAAGTGAAATGATAAGGATAGATTCCATTGTGTTTGTAAGCATGGTTGTCAATGGAAGTTATGGACTTCTAATTTACAAGGTCAGGACACAGTCTAAATAAAAAAGTATGAGCCTAACCATACTTGCTTGAAGGTACGTACGGAGTATGTAACATATAAGTGGCTTGCTGATTATTACTTTGAGGATTTTATAGCTGATCCTGAATGCAAGACGAAACATTTTAGACGTAAAGTGAGAAATGATTTGGGAGTTCATATTACGAAGACAGTTGCATCGAATGCTAGGAAATATGCCAAAGTACTAGTAGAAGGGAATGACGCTAGAAAATTTGAGTTGCTAGGTTGTCATGCTGAGGAATTGAGGAGAACAAATCCTAGAACTACTATTATCATTTCGCATGAGGAAAATGTGTTCAGGGGTATTTATATTTGCATTGAGGCATGTAAGCGGGGTTTTCTTTGGAGGTGTAGGCGCTTTGTTAGTCTAGACGGATGTTTTCTAAAAGGAAAATATGGTGGGCAACTTTTAGCAGCAATTGAGGGTAGACGCCAAAGATTTTATACATCCAATTGCATATGAAATCGTTGAGAAAGAGAATATTAGTTCTTGGCGATGGTTTTTGATGTTGTTGTCTAAGGATCTAGCAATGGAGAATTGGATATCTGTTACCTTCATGAGTGAAAGACAGAAATGACTACTTAATGTTGTGGCAGACTTATTTTCGGAAGCAGAACACAGGCTTTGTGTTAGACATATGTATCAGAATTTCTTTAGTGCAGGATTCAAGGGTAAGCAGTTGAAAGCTTAATTGTGGGGTACAACAAAGTCGAGCCACTTAGGATCATTCAAGTATTGTATGGCGAAGATTGAAAACATTAAAGAGGAGTCACATGGATGGTTGATGAAAAAATCACCGAACGAGTGGAGTAGATCTCACTTCTCGGAACTATTGAAGTGTGAAATGCTTAATAACTTATGTGAGTGCTTCAACAACTTCATTTTGGAAGAAAGAAACAAATCCATACTAACAATGTTGACTGGAATTCAAAACAAATTGATGCACCGAATCCAAGTGAAGCGGGATAAGCTTAAAAACTATAACAAACCCATATGCCCCAAGATACAAAAAAAATAGAGAAGTATAATGTTGCAGCCCGTGAATGTATATTGCGATTGGATGGGTACATCAATATCGAGTGTAGTGTTCGTATGGGGAATTTGTAGTTGATATGGAGATCGAACTTGTGTGTGTAGAAGATGGTAGATTTCTGGGATTCCTTGTCCACATGCGATCATTTGCATTTTACATAAAGGTCATGACATGCAAGGCTACGTGTCGGAATGGTTTTTCGTTGAAACATATATGTCAACATACGAAAATGTTATACATCCTATCAATAGGCAAGATTTGTGGCCTGAGACTGGAGGAGTTTTTGTGCTTCTCCCACCGTGGTATGAAGCAAGTAAGGGAAGAAAGAAAAAAAAAGACGAAAGGGATCTGAAGAAATTGCAACTTCTTAATCACAGTCAGATGTGCATACAAGCAAGAAAGGGAGAGTGTTTATAACACGTTCGTCATACATGGAGAATGGGCATAACAAACGGTACCATAACCGTGAGACGACATCGACAAAATTTGACACAAGCGGAGGTGAGTTGAGGTACTAATAATTACATATTTTTTTATTTAAGAGTGTATATGGTTATGTTATATCATTCCTTACTCACATCTATCCATTTTTGCATTTCCAGGAGGATCAAGTTGATATGGAGATGGTTGAAAAATTCTGAGTTTCAAGGGGTTTGAATGTAGCCATTTATGCGATTAAATGGGGGCGTACAGTGTTCTTTTATACATTTGCTTAGTTTAGAAAGTTTAGTCATGCTAGAATTGAAGTTTTTTGTAAATATGATTGATACAGACAAGAACTTTGTTTTGTGAAATGCTGGTTTTTGAAGTTTTTTGTAAATGCGGGTTTTTGAAGTTCAGATAGGAACTTCATTTAGTGATCCCATTGGCTGTAGAAATAATGTAATGAGTGTAATATTTTGGTGTAATGAATTAGTATTGGTTACTTATGTCATTGTTGGAAACAAATATATTTGTTGGTCTTACATGGTGACTTCAACAGTATTTGACCATCAATTTAATCAATTCAATTTAAAACATAAACACAGCAAGAAGAACACAATTAATAATTGATACGAATGCACAAAGGATAAGCGAAAAACAAGTTCCATTACGGAAGATAACGATAGTAAACATTACTACATTCCTGTATTACACATTGGTCCAATCTATTCACACTAAACTAACGCAACCATCCACACTTCACACCACTGCATTTCCCTACATCCATGAGAAGAAAAACCAACTACAAAATAAAATAAGTTACAACCAGTGCCATAAGCATATAAAAACAAATGTTGTAGAACTACGTATCGTGACGCAGATGCTCAACCTCGGCTCGAAGTTCACATAACTCAAGCAGCTCACAACTTTCTTTACTTTCGTTATGCTACATTTTTAGGGACCGAACCTCCAGACGCAAAGCATTATTCTCGGCTTCCCGTCGTCTTATATTTTAGAGCAATCCCAGTATTACACATTTCTTTCTTGCAGCCACAACATCATCATACCAATTGAAATAATCACAACCACATGAGGTGCCGTAATTGAAGCATCCCCGAAAATGTCTTCCCAAATTATCGTCGGTCCTCGATGTCTTCAAAACTGAGAGCTCTCTGCAATAACACACTTCGAATGTTGCTATCCGAGGAAGATGCCATACTTGCGAACCAAAGAATATGGAAGCACAACTCGCAGTTGAAAGCATGAAGAATTAACGTAAGAGGACTTCACACTTGGGTGATGCTGGGTTGTTGCTGGAGACATTAGGCTACGTTTAGCTCCAATCATCGTTTGGGCAGCTAGAATTCGAGATTGGCATGATTTAGGGTTCCTACCAACGCAAGATGATGCACTACTGCAATGCCAAAGTAAAGAATAGGATCTTTTGCATTGGCGACCGGGTACTCCGAAACGTTTTCCCATCATCCAAGGACCCTGGCACAGGTGCGCTGAGCCCGAATTGGGAAGGTCCATATCGGGTCACCGAAGAGATGAGACCTGACACATACAGGATTGAAACCTGGAAGGAAAAATGATGCCTCACCCTTGGAACATCGAGCATCTAAGGAAGTACTACCAATAGGGAATTTGTAACTGTAAACATTGTCATCGAATGAACGAACTGATCTTCATTTTTACCTCTGACAAAACAGAACGTGTTTTAACACATCCCAACCTTGCCAAGGTGTGAACCCTCCAAGAGGTCACCTCTAGCAAGGGCATCTGTTTAATCTGAAATGGTGCAGGTGCCACCTCTAACGAAACAGAACGTGTTCTCACAAATCCAAACCTTGTCGAGGTGCAAACCCTCTAAAGGGGTCACCTCCAGCAAGGGCATCTGTTTAATCTGAAGTGGTGCGGGTGCAACCTCTAACGCCGAGGTGCGAACCCTCCAAGGGGGCCACCTCCAACAATGGCACCTGTGTGAATCTGACGTGGTGAGTGTGCCACCTCTGACGAAATAGAACATATCATTTCAAATCCAAACCTGGCCGAGGTGTGAACCCTCTAAGGGGGGTCATCTCCAGCAAGGGCATCTATTTAATTTGAGATGGTACGGGTACCACATCTGACAGAGCAGAACGTATCCCCGATTAAGAGCAGAACCCTCCATTGGTTTCTTCCATTTCGTTAAGTCTTTAAGTTTAGCCGATGCGGTTATACTTGTACATTGGCTTCTTCCATTTCATTAAGTGGTAAAGTTTATCCGATGTGATTATACTTGTACATTGGCTTCTTCCATTTCATTAAATGGTTAAGCTCAGCCGATGCGATTATACTTGTACATTGGCTTCGTCCATTTCATTAAGTGGTTAAGTTCAGCCGATGCGATTATACTTGTACATTGGGTTCTTCCATTTCATTAAGTGGTTTAGCCGATGTGATTATACTTGTCCATTGGCTCTTTCCATTTTAGTAAGTGATTAAGGTTAGCAGATGCGTTTGTATGACTGGATATGGGTTTTAGGCGAAGTGATTTGCTTGCTCCATGCCAATTGAAATGAAGCGATAACACTAGAAAATAAATTTCATTAACTGCAAAATCAGGGCCGAAGCCATTACAAGGAATGGAAAAGTACAAAGATACATAATCTACATTTACAATTGCCCCGACCCCAAATTCCTCATCCTGGGTAACCTCCTCTTCTGCCACTGGCCTGCCTCTAGTAGGGCAGTTGAACTCTTCTTCTATGAAGGCAATGTCCAGTTCCAGATGCCTCTCTCGCAGACGAGACATAATCTCTCGAGCACTACATGAAGTCCAGTAGTTGGTGAACTCTGGCATTTGGTCGAAGTTGTCCTTGTAATTCTGGGCTGTCACCTCTCCTACCATCTTCACTTTGGCTTTCAAAGATTCGATCTCCTTCGCCTGGGCTTTGGAGAGCATCTTCAACTCCACCTTTTCCTTATTCGCCCCTTCCAGGGCCTCCGAGGTGATCCCTTGACGGTCGTTGGCCAGATCGACCTTTTTTGTCAGAGCGGCCACCTGGGAAACAGACTCATAGAGCTCGTTCTTGAGCCAATTTACTTAAATTTCAGTTAAGTCCAGTGTCGTCGTGGCCATTGCCCACTTCTCCTCAACCTCCTTCTTCTCCTTCGCCACCTCTGCCTCCCAGTTGCCTAGGGCCTCCACCCTTTGCTCTAATTCCTCATTTTTCTTGTAGAGGCCTCGAACTAGATCTTCCGCCGTAGTGCCCATACTTAGCACTCTGGCCACGCAAGCGTTATTGGCAGCCAGTAGGTCCTCTATCTCGCACGAGGCGGCATGGTCTCGCCAGTCCTCGGTTCGATATCTGTTGTGGACTCGGGCGGTAGTAGCGGTTTTAGGAGGCAACATCTCCAATACTACCTCGGGGAGGTCATCCTCTTGACTCCCCAGGAAGCTCGTAGCTTTTGCCCGAGCCGAGTTGCTCTCAGGCCTCTTCAGCCTCTTTCTGGCTGGACCCACGTAGAAGAAAGCAGTAATCTGCATGATGGACTTTTAAATTAGAAAGGGGGCCACGACGTCACTCCAGGCTGGGTTGGGGAAGGAGTCTTCGCTGGGGAGGTGGGAGCGGAGGCCTCTGTAGGGTTGGCCCTTCTTCTTTTCGCTAGGGAGGCTCCTCCCTCCACCTCGTCCTCCTCAGTCAGCTGATGAACCTTGCTGAGGGAAAGCAGTTGCTCATACTGCTTGTTGTAAGAAGCGGAGCTCGTCTTGAGCATCTTCGCCTCCATGATGCTCCAGCAGATAGTTGCGAAGTCCGGCCTCAAAACATTTCTCTTATTGAAGTCACCTGCAGAAGAAAATATCACTAAGTATTTTTGAGGATGAAGAGACTCTAAGGAAAAACTGAACTGGACTTACTTTGGATCGCCATTAAGTCGTGAAGCACGAAGGAAGTGTGCTTGTCAATCAGCTTGTTATAACTCCTCTCAGGAAGAGGCATCTGGCAAACTTGACTGAGGATATCCCACTCCTCCTCGGATATCTCGTACCGCGGAAGGGAATATGCGAACAACAAAAATATTAAAACCATAAGAAAAATTGCTCAAAGGAAATCAACTCGGGAAAGGGACTTACTATAAGTGGAGTACGAGGTGGGGACGGTAAGAGGCGCCATGGGGTCGTTCTCCATGGTGTCCCACCTCTCGGCTGCCCAAAACTAAGAGCTCCTCCAGCCTTTGACCGAGGAGGGCAACCCAACCACAAACGGAGAATGAGACCCCCACGGAGCTAAGTAGTACCAGCCCTTACTTTTCTTCCCCCCCGACCACACACTTTGGAAGGTAGAAGGAGTGGAACACGCTGAATGGCATGTCCACTCCTACGCTGGCCCGACGCCACAGCATCCATGTTTCCACCATTTGAGACCATGCGTTCGGATTGAACTGGGTCGAAGCCGGCCCATAAGATCGGAGCACTAGCCTGAAGAAAGGATGGAAGGGTAGCCTAAGCCCTGCCCGGAACAGGTTCTCACTCACTGCTACACAAGCCGGCCTCGAGTAATAGGCTCGCTCATTTGGCTCAGGCAGGATCAGTTCTATGTATTTGGAATCCTGAAAACTCTCCTACACTTCTCCAAAGTTTCTGAAGTAGCTTTTGAAGGGTATTTGGAAGCCCCCATTGGATCGAAGTGTCTACAGGGGAGGCTGAACACCTCCAAATATTCTCTCCGGCCTCAATGGCCCTACCTAGTTCATCTGGGGTAACCACGATGGGTTCTCTTAGGGCAGAGCCCCTTACCTCACCTCTCCTCGCTCACTACCGCACTAGAATATGGCTCAGAGGCCATTTCAGAAGGATGTTTCAAGAGAAAGGAAGGGAAGAAGCAAAGAAAGAAGGGGGGGTGTTACCTGGGTACGAAATCAAGTTTACCACTTACCAGAATCCCCAAAGTACCCGCCGGAGTTCTAGTTGCTCACCGGAGAAGAAAATAAATAGTGAACATGTGAAGACTTGAAAACGTTTTTGAGATTTTCGTAAAGGTAAAGCGTTACAAAATGAAAGAAATGGGTCTTATATAGGCATTCAGAGGTTCACACCGGCCTTTGGATCATCTGAAATTACATCCAAACCGTTCAAAGTTATAGCTCGTTATCGCCGTTGAAATCAAACGTCACCTAAACCAACGGTTTTGATGAAGCAATGGACTCCACGCGTCGTCTAAACGCGTCCCCTCAAAGACAGGAAGCCATCACCATCATTGCCATTTTTGGTAAAGGAATCGTGCCTTAGAAGCAAGCAGATACCCCCCCTTATGATTGCCTACAGAAGACACGAGAGCTGTCAAATCATTGGCACAAAATCCAAGGCCCACTTCAGAACTAGGCATTGAGACAACTCTTTTCGGAGCTAACAACTCCTATTACTTCAGCTGAACCAGAACTAGGGGTTGCAACAACTCTTCTCGGATCTGATAACTCTTATTACTTCAGCTGAATCAGTGCTAGACGTTGTGACAACTCTTCTTGGATCTCGAATCACCTCGTCCATCCTAAGAGAAGTACGACCCTTGAGTATCCACACCTCCAATCACTTCGATTCCTGCACAGGTACTTTACAACTCCTCCCAGTAACTACCATTGCTCACTATCCCCTTTTTTCGCCTAGAAAATCGAAGTCCTCGTACCATATAAATATCCATACACGGACTTACGAGACTATTGTTACGGGCCTATGCAGACCCTCCACCTCTTTAGCCACGTGTTGGAAGAGTGATTCTCTTGCCCACCAATTGTCGGACTAGGTGATAACACAAGAGACGAACAGAACCCATCAGCGAGTCACCGCGGATGCGAAAGCCCGTACTCCGCATCTCCAAAGCCACTCAGACTTGCCATCCCTCGCCCCTGCAAAGATCTTTCGTACAGATCTTTCCAAAGGTCAGCTCTGATTGATTGATGGGACATGTCATATGACTCAAACGGTTAAATCAACTGCCCTTGTCAGGGCCATTAACGCACGCCAACCTATAGATTGACGGATGACACCTAGGATGGGACGACCCTGGAGGATCCGATGCCACGTGTCTTCTCATCCGACGATTCTCCTCTCTATTTCTCTAGTATAAATACCCCAACACCATGGTAAGGTAAGGGGATGGAGAAAATTCTTGGCATTCTCGTCTTTTGAACTCTAAAGGAGCAATTTTAATGTATTTGAACACTCAACCAAGTCCCGGTGATTCCTTCACCGTCGGTCATCACTTTCCGTTCAACTAAAATACTAACTTGACCGTCGGAGCGCTTGCGGCCTCTTCCACCCCTAGCGAAAATGGCCACGAGTAACTAATGACGTGACACTTTACGCAGGAAAGAGCTCACGCGAAGATTTATTCTGTTGGCCACGCACCGGAATCATTTTTCGAGATCAACAATTTTAGTGCGGGTTTTTGGGGATGGGTGTTGGATTAAATTGATTTTGGTGTTGTGCTTCCGGTGATGGATTGCCAGTCGTCTGAATTGGGGATTAGGGTTTGTCGGTCTAGGATGGGTGTGGGATTCAATTGAATTT
>CAIGRK010258758.1:0-12148 GCA_903798315.1 Fraxinus greggii | reverse complement strand
ATTTAATTCAAGACAAATGAGGATCACGTGGCACTCCGGGTTCACGGAACTCGGGGTGCTACAATCATCTTCTCCCAATATGCAACTTTCTCATGCACTATCCTATTACATTTCTTTTTATGATCCACGTCCATTAAATTCTCTTGCAGGTTCTCAAGCATTATTACCAATAACTGCATCCAAGCCTTGTAAATCATGAGCCTTGGAGTTGAACACCTCTTCGGGGTTCACCTATGTCACCGCCTCATGTGCCTTATCCAATAGCCGAGACAATTCCAGACATGCAGATTGTACTAGTTCCGAATTGTTCAACAAATCAGAATTCTCATCCCATGATAACTCGTGGCAAATTTGGTAACTCAAAGTCCAAACATTACAATTATGTTTATCAAGTTTCATCCTCGCCATTATTGTCATCACTATTAGTATTGAAGGAACCAAAACGATTTAAGAGTGCTGCCAAGTTACTAGAATGGCCAGCTGCAGTGGAGGATGAAATATGTGCTCTCACTCTCAACCAAACATGGAAGCTAGTTCCAAGACCACCTGCCACTAATGGAGTTGGATCCAAATGGGTATTCCATGTCAATTATCATTCGGATGGTTCCATTGATAAGTTCAAAGTACGCCTTGTTGCCAAAGGCTATACTCAAATCTATGGACTTGATTTTAATGATACTTTTAGTCCAGTTGTTCAGGCCTCTACAGTTTGCATTGTTCTATCTATTGCGGTATCTCATGGTTGGAATATTCGTCAGCTTGACGTAAAAAATACTTTCTTACATGGTCTTCTACAAGAAAAGGTTTATATGGAACAACCACTGGGTTATAATGATGTTTCTTATCCAAGCCATGTTTGTCGTCCCAAAAAGGAAATTTATGGCTTGAAACAAGCACCGAGAACATGATTCCATTGGTTTAGCAATTTGTTAATCAAACTAGGTTTCAATTGAAGCAATGCCGATTCGAGTTTATTTGTTCATTGAACTGCTAATGGCATAATTTATTTACTCTTATATGTTCATGATATTGTCGTCACAGGCAGCCAAGCACTTTCATTCAAAAGCTACGGGAAGAATTCCTTCGAAGAATGTTGGAAATTTAAATTATTTTTTGGGCCCAGAAGTTGAACATTCTCAAACAGGAATGTTCCTCAGCCAAATGAAGTATGCGAAAGATGTTCTTCTTTGAGCTGATCTACTAGATTGCAAGCCAATTGCAACACCAATGATTGTCTCAAAAAGCATTTGAATGCTGATGGTCTTCTCGTTCA
Organism: Fraxinus greggii; assembly: GCA_903798315.1. Classification (NCBI taxonomy): domain Eukaryota; kingdom Viridiplantae; phylum Streptophyta; class Magnoliopsida; order Lamiales; family Oleaceae; genus Fraxinus; species Fraxinus greggii. The sequence continues at coordinate 10,875 of CAIGRK010258758.1, read as the reverse complement.
TTCACCAACAACTTATCGATCCTTAGTAGGTGCACCGCAATACCTCACAATTGCCAGGCCGGATATTACACATGAAGTAAATTCTATAAGTCAATTCATGCATGCACCAAGAAACCATCATTTTCAAGCCGTTAAAAGAATTCTCAATTAAGTTGAAGAAACTCTCCATTTTGGTCTCTAATTCAGTCCATCAAGCAATCTCAACATTTCGACTTTTTCAGATGCCGATTAGGCTGGTTGCCCAAACACAAGTAGATCAACATCTGAATATGCAATTTTTCTTGGGGACAATTTAGTTTCAAGGACTTCTAAAAATTAGTCCACCGTGTCTTGGTCTTCAAGAGAATCCGAATACAGAGCATTAGCACTCACTGTAGTTGAAGTTAAATGGCTATTAAACATCCTTCATGATTTACGAATTCTTCCAAAAGAACAGCCAACTTTACTCTGTGATAACAAAAATGCCATTTTCATGACTCGAAACCCAGTGGCTCAACAAAGGTCTCGGCACTTTGATATAGATATTTACTTTGTTCGAGAATTAGTGTACAATGGTGTTTTGAAGATTAAACATGTGCCATCTAACTTGCAAATAGCAGACATATTCACTAAAAGTCCATCACGTCCTCTGTTCATGCTTTTCAGATCCAAGCTACGCGTGTTACCAATCGCGCCTTACTTGAGGGGGGTGTTGGCAATTACAAATGATCATTCTTTGTAGACAATCAAGACAATGGTCAAGAGGAAAATCAAGACAAGAATCGAGGAGAAACATATGGCAATGCAGGTGTTGTCGGAAAGTGTAAGAGTTGATTTGTTCTAAATATAGAATGTATAGATATCATTCCTAGTATAACATGTACCGCTATTGTTGGCTTTTCATTCTTGTAAAGTTTTCTATATAATAAAGCCTCAACGCCATAAGCAAATTGCTGTGGTTTCACTATTATCTAAAATCCTTTCACTTTTGGTTGTATTAGACTTAATAGTATTAGCACTTCTTCTTCAGATTTTAGTTAGTTTTAATTGTTGGTTGTATTTTAATTTTGAATATTTCTATTTTCAAAGTTTTACCAATTCTCGTGTAACCATGGCATTCCTCCACCATATATGAGGGTTCATCAATAAAGTTTCAGAGATACCGTCCTTTTTCTTAAAAAAGTAAAAAAAAAAAAGAAAAAAAAAAAAGGTTATACATGAACATTTACATGATTTTTTACGGTTAGTTCATTATAATTTTAGTCTCAAAATCATGTTTTCTCATAATCTTTACTTGTTCTAAAATTCGTATCTTATTTATCTTTCATTTATTTGGACTCCGAATCTCACAATAATGTATGATGCAAATAGGAGAACTATCCTAATTGTAGCCAAGCCTATAAAGAAACGATATATAAGGGTGAGGAGTAATTTATTCTTAAGGTTTTGATTTATCTCGAAAGCAAAATGCTTGGCTGGGAAAGATAACTTCTCTTTATAAAACAGTTTTACTTTTATATAAGTAAAAATAATAAAAATATCGTAGAGATAGACCTAACATAGTGCCGTATGCATAAACACATAAAATGGGGCAAAAATTAGATTTTCAAAAGGTAGGTGTCCACAACCCTGCTCCAGAGTGTTAAAACCCATAATTTTTATTGGGTAGGTGTCGACACCCTAGTGTGAAACTTGGAAGCTCATACAAAAACAAGCAAACTTTGAGAAGAACACTTTGAATTTAGATATGTAATGTGAGATACAATCCTTAATCGATTAGCTTTTGAGTATTATATTATATGTCTTGTAGAGGCCTTGTTGACCTATGGTTGATTTCATGTTTTGATTTTAACAAACAAAATGTTTTTATTTTCTAACAATTGAATTTCAGTTTTCATAGCTGTAGTTGCAAAGTTGATCAATTGGAGACAAAAAAATCATTACCAAAAAGACTCGCATTGATCAATAAAAATCGAGATAAAAGCCGAGCATTCACGTCAAATCACTCGAAGACAAAAAACTTCTACAGTCCAATATCGAATATATTATATTTAAATGTTTTGGATTCATATGTAAAGATAAAACGTTTTTATCCCTAGCAGTAAATCATTAAAAGCTCAATGAATAAATTTTTATGTATGAGAAAAATCACTTCATAAAAACGCTTGTATAAAAATTATTTTTCAAAATGTAAGAATTTCAACTTGATATTTAAACTTTTTACAATATTAATTACCTTGAAAAATAAAGTGAAAACGTCTTTCAAAAGCCTATATTTTTCAAAACAATCAAAAAGGAAATATTTGAAAAAAGTCCAAGAGGACATGTGGTATGCCCAACGATTATGTTTTTAACCATTCTGATTTGTTACGTACAACGGCTAGTTTGGTTGTCTAGTTCAGGATGCAGATGTTCGGATGGATTGTCCGGTTGATCGAGAATTTTGGTATTTTGATTGCTTTAAATATCATTTCACTTTACATTCATTATAACACTTATGAGAGCATTTAAGTGAGATATATTTGGGCTAAATTATATTGATCATACATTTTATTTATCTTTATCACTTATGAGAGCATTTAAGTGAGATATATTTGAGCTAAACTATATTGATCATATATCTTATTTATCTTTGTCAAATCATTTACTTTGAGAAACCTTTGATTGAATCAATCCTTAAAAATCGTTCTTCTCATCAAAGTTTTTCTCACCTAACGCTTGAACTTTATTCATTGTTATTTATTAAAGTGTTAGCTTATTTCTCTATTTGTACTTAATTTGATCATATCATTTTTCAAGAGTGAAGTTTCAAATTGTAAAATCAATTTTATTTAAATTTGTAGGTCATATTGAGGTCCTGTAAAACTAAATATTATATAAGGATCGGTACTCCTTGTTTGTAAGTCATCAGAAGCATTATAAGGCTTTGGACTACATCATAAGTCAATCAAATATAGTGAAAATGCTTGCATTGACGGAAAGCTTAGTAACGGAGGACGTAGATCATTTTTTTGAATCAAACCTTGACAATTACATTGTTTACACACTCCAAGCAAAAAAAATCATTTTCTATGATGGTGATAAACTCAATCACAAAAGAATCGAGTGCCCAAAAAAGAATATGAGTATCAAGAAAAATGCTCTTCAAGCAACATGGGATGAAAGCGACGATGATAATCGCGATGGAAATGATAGTCAAGAAAAAATTGCCAATATATGCTTCAAGCAATCAAAGATGAGGTAAATTCTATTGAAAAATATTCATATGATGATTTATAGCTATGTCAACAAGTCAAGTCGAACCGAGCCCAAGCCCGAAAAAAAAAGGCTCAGGCTCGGCTCGAGCTTTTTTGGGCCCGAGCCGAGTTGGGCAAAGCCCAGCCAAAAAAATGAAGCTCGGCCCGAGCTTTTGGCTCGAGCCTTAGCGGGCCGAGCCGATCCCGATCCCGGGCCAAGCCGACTCGATTTTTTTTTTTTGTGTCTAAACTAATTTTTTTCCTTAAAGAATTTAAAATGTTTACAATTCAAAAAATTTAAAATTTATACAATTTATACGTACTATAAATTAAATAAAAGTTAAAATCCTCCTCTTTATCCGAGCTTGGGACTGATTACAATCATCATAGACGTGGTTAAAATTGTACATGAATAAAACATTTCGTGTAAAATTTTTTTTGACACAAACAAATTTAAAAATTATGTATTTAACTACTATTTTTTTTATTGATGAACTAAAACTAACATATATGATTTAACAAATAATTTTTTTTTTTTTAGCTGCCACTTTACTCCTCTTTTATCCGAGCTTAGGACTGATTACAATCATCGTAGACGGAGTTAAAATTGTACACGAATAAAATATTTCGTGTAAAATTTTTTTTTGAAACAAACAAATTCAAAAATTATGTATTTAACTACTATTTTTTTATTGATGAACTAAAACTAACATATTTGATCTAACAAATAGTTTTTTTTAAAATTTTTTTAGCTGGCAGCTATTTTAGCTACCTCCACAAAGCAGGCCTGTAGCTGCCTGATTTGTGCTGCAGGCAGCTAAATAAAAAAATTTATTTTAATTTTTTTTTCAACAGGCCCGCCTGGGCTCGGGCCGATGCCCCAAAATGGGCTCGGCCCGAGCCTGGCCTGGCTTTTTTTTTTTCAACAGGCCGAGCCCGAGTCGTCCTAGCCGGCGAGCTTTTTTGCCGTGACTAATAATTTATCTACCTCCTATGATGAAATTCTTGAGGAATTTGAAATGTTTGCTCTAAATCATTCAATCCTTAAAAAGAAACGCTACTTGTTGAAAATTGAAATGAAGAAAATTTTAGAAACTTAAAAGGGATATGTTGATTATGATTTATTGATTAAAGAAAATTCTTTTTCGAAAGAAAAAGTTAAGAACTTAATTAAGATTATTTGTAAATTTACTCGAGATAAGAAACAAAAATCTTCGAACACTCGTCCTTAGTGATCAAAAGTGTGTTTTTGATGAAGCAAAAATATTTCAAAAATCTATTTGTCAAATCTTCGAACACTCATCCTTCAAAAACGACATGTAGCTTTTGTAACAAGTATGGACATATTGCTTATAACAGTCTAGCTAAAAAGAGGTTATACTTTGAAAGTAAGAATAAGTGGACTAGAAAATCCACTAAAACTAACTACCAAGAACCCAAACTTATATGGGTACCAAAGATAAAAAAAAATTAAATTATTTTTTGTAGGTACCAAAGAAGATGAAAAGCAAATTGTTCTTAGATAGTGGATATTCAAAACACATGATCGGAGATCGAATGTTGCTTTCAAATTTCAAAAAGAATGATGGAGGTCATGTCACATTCGGAAATAATGCAAAAAGAAAAATTATTGGAATTGAAAATATTGGTAATCATTCTTCTCCTTCAATTGAAAATGGTTTATTGGTAGATAACCTCAAATATGATTTGCTTAGCATTAGTCAATTATATAATAAATGTTATCATATTAAATTCGATTATTCTAAATGCCTTATAAAGGATGTTACATTGAAAGATGTGATATTTATAGGAAGTCGATGCTAAGATGTTTATATCATAAGTATTGAATTTGAAAGTGATAAAAAATGTTTATCAAGTTTCAAGGAGGATACTTGGTTATTGCATAGGAGATTAGGTCATGTTAGCATGAATCTTCTCTCAAAAATCTCCAAAAAATGTTTTGTCAAATGTTTACCAAATTTAAATTTTGATAAAGATAAAATTTGTGATGCTTGTTAATTTGGTAAACAAATGAAAAGTTATTTTAAGCCTAAACTATATTCTTCGACTACAAAAACACTTCAACCACTCCATAAAAATGCTTTCGTCATTGTCCATGACTTTTCAAAATTCACTTGGGTTCTATTAATAATTCTTAAAGATGAAGTTTTGAATTTATTCAAATATTTTTGCAAAATGTTCAAAATAAAAAATGATACTCCATTAAAACTAATAAGAGTGACAAAGGTGGAGAATTTGATAATATCATTTTTGATAATATTAGTAATGAAAACGGATATGAACATAATTTTTCGACTGTATAAATGGTGTAGAAGAAATGAAGAATCGCACGTTACAAGAAATAACTAAAATCATGCTAAATGAAAATAGCATACCAAAATACTTTTGGGCCGAAACTGTTAACATCGCTTGCTATATTATTAACAGAGTTTTAGTTAGTCGAAAGAAAACTAAAACCCCCTATGAGTTTTGAAAAAATAGAATTCCAAATATCTATTATTTCAAAGTTTTTTGCTGCAAATGCTTTATTTTAAACGCAAAAGATTTGGAAAATTTTGATTCAAAATTCGATAATGGAATCTTTTAGAATATCCATCGACTAGGAATGCTTATAAAATCGTTAGCAATTGAACTCTAGTCATCGAAGAATCCATGTATGTCACTTTTGATGAAATTAATCATCTTGATCATGAGAAATGTATTACTATTGATGTAGGGTTGGAAATTCCTTTCGAACAAATGATTATTCAAGACCAAAATAATGAAGATCCAAAAGATGAATACAAGGAGAAAGCAAACATTCAACAAAGTGAAGTAGAACCTATAGAAGTACAAAATGATCCCTCTCTACCAAAAGAATGGAAATTTGTTCCTCCTCATCCAAAAAAAACTAATTATTGGTGATCTATCCAAATGTATTACTACTAGAGATTCTGATAGAAATTATCTAAATAGTTGTGCTTTCATTTCGTATATTGAACCAAAACATTTCAAGAGAGCTGAGTTTGATGAATTTTTGATTCGAGCTATGCAAGAAAAACTAGATCAATTTGAAAGAAATCATGTTTATGATTTAGTCATTAGACAAAATGATCAAACCATCATCGGTACTAAATGGATTTTTAGAAGTAAACGAGACAAAAATTGGATAATTGCGTGTAATAAAGCTAGATTAGTGGCTCAATGTTACCTTCACGAAGAATGTAATGATTTTGAAGAAATCTTTGCACCGATTGCTAGATTAGAAATATTAAAATGTTTATTGCATTTTCTTGTCACAAAGGATTCATTTTTTATCAAATGAATGTCAAAATTGCATTTCTAAATGGTCGTATTCAAGACGTCTTTGTTGAGCAACCTCCTGATTTTAAAGATGACAAGTATCCATACTATGTTTTTAAACTTAGAAAAACTCTTTACGATTTAAAACAAGCTCCTAGGGTTTAGTATGAAAAATTGAGTAAATTTCTACTTTCAAATGATTTTCAATAAGAAAAGCGGATACTATTTTTTTCGTCAAAACTCAAAAGAATGATATGATTGTTATTCAAATTTATGTTGATGATATTATATATGGTGCAGTTAATATCTATCTTTCTGAAGAATTTTCAAAATGTATGAGCATGAAATTTAAAATGATCATGATGGGAGAACTTAAATTCTTTCCTGGTCTCCAAATTAAGCAAATTAGTTATTGGATATTTATAAATCAAAATAAGTATATATTGGGCTTGCTCAAGAGATTTGAAATGGATGACTTAAATCCAATGAACACTCCCATGAGTACATCTATGAAATTGGATAAAGATGATCAAAGTACTTTCATTGATGTAACAAAATATCGAGATATGGTCGGATCATTTCTTTACTTAACCGCAAGTTGGCCCGATATTATTTTTAGTGTGTATTTATGTGATAGATTTCAATCAAATCCTAAAGAATGACACATTAGTGCCATAAGAAGATTTTTTTAGATATCTTAGTAGCGCTAGACCTTAGGGATTTGGTATCCAAGGGTAGTCACATTGATCTACTTAGTTATTTGGATGTCGATTGGGTTAGTTGCACAATTGATCGGTAAAGTACTAGCAGAACATGTCATTTTCTAGGTAATGCAGTTATGTCAAGGTTTAGTAAGAAACAAAATTCCGTTGTATTATTTACCGTCGAAGCCTAATGTATGTCGACTGCTAATTGTTATGAACAAGTGTTGTGTATGAAACAAATTCTTAATGATTATCACTTGTCATTTAATTATATAACTACCATGTGTGATAACAATAGTGCCATAAACTTGTCAAAAATCCTATTTGGCGCTTACGAAAGAAGCAGATTGAAATTAGACATCACTTTCTAGGAGATCAAGCACAAAATGGAGATATTGTGTTAGAATTTATGAACACAGAAAATCAATTAGCCAATATTTTCACTAAACCTCTAGCACTTGATCAATTCTCACATATTCAAAGAAGTTTAAGTATTAATGAGGAATTTGAAGTGCATAACTAAGTTGAATTCACACTGTGTTTGTACAAGTCTTTATATGTGGGATTATTTATTTTGTACTTGATTCAAAAAAAGGGGGATCCGGACGAGTCAAACGGACTGTTCAACCCCTTGTCTAGTTTAACAAAAGTTTTTACCTAAAACAAGCTCTCCCAATTCGGACGTCTGAGTAGTGAGCCGAATCCCCGATTCAATGCGATTTTAGAATTTTTAAAACACGTAACAGCCTTCTTTCTCTCCCATTTTTCGTCATTCCTTCATTTCTCTTCTTAAATCCTCCTTAAATCATTCCTATTTCCATCTCAAATCTTCTAGTAACCTCCAAAATCATAAAACCTGTCACTTTTACATTTCAAATCTCTCAAAATTTCAAAATTTCTTCCACCAAAACCGAACCTTAGTCCCATTTTTTTCTTCTTCATTTCTCCTCTACTTCATCGATTTTATTGCAACGTCAGGGTCCAAAAAGAGTGGGAAAATGACTTAATAGCACAGTGAGAAGATCTCTTCTACCCTTCTCCGTTGAAGAATTTGACATGAAATCTGAGGTATCGGCTAACCCTTTTGAAAAATCTCTAATTTTAAGAGGTAAAAATATTGATTTCGCTGATTTTACTATTGAAGTACCCCGTATTTCACATAGAGAAATATTTTGAATATATGGATTGGGTGTCAATCGCTACATTAAAAGAACATGCAAATCTTTGTCTCATGAAAGAATTTTACACAAACATAGTATTTACTTAAAAACACCCACATTGCCATTAACAAAGCTCTCATCTGAGATATTCTTGAGCTTGAAGTGTGTGAAACTCTTCATAAAACTCATCCCGTTTTGGAAGGATATAACCCTACTGAAGCGTGTTGTCGAGTCACTAGGAAGAACATAGATAATATTACCAAACTTAGTGCAAATCAACTTATTCTTCGATGTAAAGTTTTACAACACATGATTGCATATGTCATTCTTCCTCGAAAGGTTCATCAGAATGAAGTAAATAATTTTGATCTTTTCATTTTTGATTCCTTTCTTATCGGGCAGAAATTAGACTTTCCAACCATTACACTAGGTCTCATGGAGATTGTCTATTCCGCTCGTCATGTTAAAGCTCTACCTTATGGCGTGCTCCTTACAAAATTTTTTAAACATTTTGATATTACTTTAAATGATGAGACTTTTGTTAAACTTTGCTATATTGACACCATCAGTATCCAAACTCTTAAACACATGAAAATAGTAAAAGAACTTTATCAATGGGTAGCTCTCACAAAGGGTTTCGACCCCACCTCGGGTCCTTCCACTCTATTCTTCGATGGCCATGAAGATGATGATGTGCCACAAGTTCCAATTAACAAACATAATAAACGTTTGTATTTTAATTAAAGATTATTATGTTTGTTAATTGGATAACTAAATAATTTGAACTTTATTTCGTTTGTAACTATATGTAATAAATTTTTGGGACCACATTAAAGCGGTTCCTTACGCGATCGTCTACCCCTCCTATAGTCAGAACGGCCACTGCTTGTGCTTGTGCCTTCGAATTTACCAAGTAAAAAATGCTTCATTTATTTTCTTGAAGATAAAATTCAGCATTCAATGAGGAACTTTTTAACCAATTTCTATTATGGTAAAAATAGTGCTATTTATATTATTTATAAATTGCATGCTTTACCACCAACAAATTGTATAAATAATAAACTTGTGATAGGGACTGCATTAGAAAAAAATTAATGGACATTTAGAAATTGATCTCTATATATTTAGTCTGAACTCTCGGTAGTTGGCAGCATTATTTATGGGAAAATATTGACCGAATACTATGATTTAATAAGTCAATGAAATATTAACATACCACAAACCATAATACTATTAAAATAATAGTTTATGCATAATAAAGTTGGTTGAAAAGATAGTACTTGAAAAGATAGGGTTATCCTATTAAAATAATAGTTTCAAGTTAGTTAAGAGGTCAAAGTACTTAAATTATAGTTTGGTAAAAGGATAAAAAATATTAAATCAATAGGATAGCATTATCTTTTTTCTGACAACACTTATATTGTATTATTACATTTTTGTGTAAACATATTATTGTGAAACGTTCAAATAATTATAATTAGGTCAAAATATAAGGTTAAAAGTATTTAGATTGTTACCAAATTAACAAAGCAGTACACCAAATGAATTACTTTTTACTAAAAGCATTAGCTTTTGGGAGAACCAGCTAACAGATTTTTCTTTCATATTACATGGACAATCTTATTCAGCATCATTTATTATTACCAATGAGATTGGAAATTACATTAAAGAAGAAAAATAATATGAGACCATTTTCTATTTTCTTTTATCATTACCAGAGGCTGTGTGAACACAAATGCCCAGAGATCTACGCATTTTGATACTTGGTTTACTTTTGTTCTCTCACGCTCTTTTTTTTTTTTCCTTTCAATTAATCTAGTGTCTCCTATAATTATATCACTAGTTTATTTGAAAGTACAGTTTCGAAAGTCCTCTAAAGAGCTGTACGAAAACATGGCTGAATTGAGGAGATGAAGAAGCTGAGATCTTTCAATTGATCCAGTAATTCTTATCTCATCATTGAAGTACATGTGCAAATATAAGGCAAGAAAAGGGGTAAAAGGGTAAAAGGAATATCCTAACAAACTATACAACTGAAAGAATAATTATCCACCTAACCATGTGCAAAGGTTATGCAACAAACACGAGCTGGTAGTACACATAGATTATGCAGAATTTGTATTATCTACCTTACTATAATATACAATGTGTTTGTTGCATCAGTGTACCATAATACACACACACACACACACACACACACATTAGCATCCTCCCTCAAGATGGAGAATAGATATTTTCTATTCTCATCTTGGACAAATGTGACTTCAAAGTAATAGAGGAAAGTGTCTTGGTGAATATGTCAGCAAGTTGTGATTGAGTATGAATGTAAGACGTGGAGATGTGGATAGCTTCAATTTGATCTCTAATTAGATGGCAATCTAGCTCGATGTTTTTAGTTCTTTCATGGAATACTAGGTTGAAGGCAATGTCCAATGCTACCTGTGTAGCGCCCCGAGTTCCGTGAACCCAGAGTGCCATGTCATTCTCATTGTC
>CAIGRK010258696.1:0-10625 GCA_903798315.1 Fraxinus greggii | reverse complement strand
TTTTTCTTCTTTTTTTTTTATTTCTTTTTCCACCTTTTTTTTGGGTTTTTTTTTTCGTTGTTTTTTTTTTTTTTTTTCTTTTTCATTTTTCTTTTAGTTTTCAGTTGTACATAATTTGGTTTAGGATCTGAGAAGAAGCTTTTCTTTTCCTTATTTTTTTTTCAATATTATGATATCTGCATCAATCTTAGAATCTAGATATTTTTTTTGCGTTTTAAAGATTTTAGTATAAAGCCGTACGTTCTCCTTCCAAATTATTAATTTATATCACCTAGATCAAAATGTAGTGGTGGTTATGAATGTTTAGGAAAATTTCATCTTAATGGGTCCATATTATTTAGATCTGAGTTAATTGATGAAATAAATGTCGATCACAACACAGTAGGATTCGGTTACTTCTTTAATAAGTTTAATCTTTTAATCTACAATCCCGAATTTAATACTTTAACACGTGTAACATGTGAGGACGATAGTTTGAACTCCCATTCACGCCAATTAATATCTATCTAAATAGACTTTGCTAGAGGTACATAAATTTTCACATAATGGTTCACATAATTATAAGTGGTACATATTCAACCTTTAATTCAAATCTCACACTTTTACATCAACTACGGGATGATTGCCACATCACATTATGTACCCCTCTATGTACATAAATTATGTACAACAAGAATTATCCATCTAAATATGTCCAAATTGTGGATGACATATGGCACAAATGTACCCTTCAAAAACTGTAAATATGTAAAATTAAAGCAAAGGTTTTTGATTGAATATTCATATTTTTGTAGTTGGAGGAAAAAAGGCACATAAAATTTGGAAGTTGGAAACAAAGGTGCAGTGATGAATGTTTCTTATCTACTAGTGACGCAAAGTGAGATGAAAATGTACACATAAATTATTAGTATGGTTGAAAGTTGGTAAACTGAACTCACTTTTACCAGCAACATTAGGTGCTATTTCTGGAATATAAGCTGCAATTTANGGATGACATATGGCACAAATGTACCCTTCAAAAACTGTAAATATGTAAAATTAAAGCAAAGGTTTTTGATTGAATATTCATATTTTTGTAGTTGGAGGAAAAAAGGCACATAAAATTTGGAAGTTGGAAACAAAGGTGCAGTGATGAATGTTTCTTATCTACTAGTGACGCAAAGTGAGATGAAAATGTACACATAAATTATTAGTATGGTTGAAAGTTGGTAAACTGAACTCACTTTTACCAGCAACATTAGGTGCTATTTCTGGAATATAAGCTGCAATTTACTTTAGTGAAGAATTAGATTTTTAATAAATTTTAATAAAAAATAATGAACCATGTGATTGAAAAGTTTATATAATTTGTAAATATCGTACTACGTGTTATTAAAATTAATTGTTAACTTTTATTTAGATTAGAGTGCGTTTCATGGATATTATAGAGAAAAGAATATATTTTAAATAGTGATATGATGGGAAATGTATGGTTAAAAAGTAAGGAAAAATTATAGATGTGATGAAAAATATTATTTTATTAAAAAATGCAGTTGAAAATGAGTTTTGAAAGAATATTTTTTTAGAGAATGTGTGTCAAACATGAGTTTATATCAATTTTTTTAACTAAATTGGCAAATCGATTAAGGTCGATGTTGACTTCAACGTGAAAGTGTGTTCTTGAAAGCATTGTTGAAATAAATAAATTTTGGCTCCCATTTTTTCAAAACTAACCATACATTCACCCATAAAATTATTTTACACGTAAATCGAAAATTTTTCCTTATTTTTCAACCACACATTTTAAAAAAAAAATCAATATTCGGTGTCAAATATGTTGGGCCATCGAGGCTCAACGTGGCCCATCCTCCATTAGGTGTAACTAAGCCCGACATAGTTGGATCTTGTTTCAGAGGCCCATAATTGATAATGTTATTAATGTTATTTTCAAAAGTGATACAAAAAATTAAGCTCTTTTTTGCCTTGTATTTTTCAAAATTTATTTTTTTCGAATTCATTCTCAACTACACATTTTATGGAATTAACAACTTTTAACAATTTTTCATTTATGGCTACATATTTTATCAACTTTTGAACTACACATTTCGCCAACTTTTATAAAAAATCTATTAAGAATACGATTTTTAAATAAACTAAACAGAGATTATAACAACTATCCCTCCAGACTCAATGTGTACAAATAGGATGACAAAATCCTTGATTTTCTCAATTTCAGCGATTTTCCATTAATCAGAAACGATGATTTGTTCCTAGCTAAAAATCGTCATGTTGTTATCCCTGTATATAAAGAAGTAAAACTTATTGGACAGACTTCTTTAATCTGAAACTCTCTACATCAACTACCAGTCATATCTCTTTTTCACTTTAGTTTCCTTTTTAACCAAACTTTACAAGAAAACGAATTGTGTGTTGGGTTTACGTGCCCACTTCAAAAGTGTTTTTGAACTTAGATCGATATGATTATACTCTCCAATCCAATACCATAGTCAACATACTGAAGAAGGATTAATTTTGTCATTTTCAATACAACGCGTTGTTAAGGTTAGTCCACTACTTAATTATGACTTAGCCCACTAAATTATTTCAACAAACGAAGCATGGCCATCTCTACTCCACTACTTAATTGTTATAATTTTCTTTTTTGGTTTAGCTTGTTTTCTTTCATGATTCAATTTTCTCTTAGTTGTTTCGTATTTTCTCGAGCGCCACCACCCTATTATATACACCTTTATGTACGTTATTATGTACCACAGGAATAACCCACGAATAAAAACTCAGATGGTGGCAGTTACAACAAGACTTGACATGGGTCCCATGTGCCCACTTCAATTAGCAATTTTAATGAAGCAGTCTTTACAGGGTCTAATCCGCTGTACTTCGCCTGCACTGCACCCACTTTCCTCTCCACCCTTCGCCGTTTCACTCCTCAAAATTCATCACGCTTTCACCATTTGATTAGAAGCAGTAGTCAACTCCAATGCGAAAGATTCCGTGCTTGTTTGCACAATTTTTTTTTAAAAATTATTTTCTTCAAACTACGACGACACATTCATTTTATAAAATAATTTTACACATTAACTAATAACTTTTTATTTACATGTTGTCTAAAGAGTCATTTTTCGCATAATTTGCTCTTAATAAATTTACATTAGAAAAATACAAACAATAAAAGAGAGAGAGATAAATTAATTTCAATATAATATATGTTGGATTATTTCATAGTGATAAGAACAAAAGCATACATTTAATTATTTTTTTTAACTTTTGACAATAGTTGAAACCTTATCCATATTGGACCATTTTTGCCAGCTATGTACATATGTTTATTTTATCAATGCAATTATCCTTAGTTAATTAATATTAATTCCCTATATTTTCACTCAACCTCACTCTACTTATAACTTTATATCATGTTGATCACCTAATTTGTATTTTTATTTCAATTTTACCATTCCATCTGTAGCCGTTAACATAATTAGTAACTCAAATAGTATCAATCACGTCCCAACTTATTTTTCCGTCAATACTATCTTTTCGGATACTCAAAAATACAAATATCACGTGTTTTATTGTAAAAATAATAATATGTGCATATCTACTATTCTGTCACTAATGTCACGAATTTCACCGATTCAATCACAAACTTACATTGATGAAGTCACGAGTTACTTAGAGCGTGTTCGGTAGAGATTAAAATCGACTTAAAATTGAAAAATTTATCCTTATTGTTGACTTTTATTAGATGAACGAGACCCAATAACGACTATATTTTCAATTTTAATTGACTTTTAATCTCTACCGATCACGCTCTTAGTATAAACCGTAAACATACGAGTTGAAAGACTTTCGATCAAATCTTTCGTAGGGAAACCGGGTTTGTAGGTCTTCCACATCATTAGTTGAAAATAAACTCCAAAGGGAATAAAATATATCGCGGTGAGCAGTGTATGCACAAGCAGCTCCACTGATCCATTTCACTCCCGTCCATCCAATAAATATAAGCACTCACTTCCCATTTACATGTTCTTTTCCTAGGTTAGGGTTTTGAGAAATTTTCAATTTTTCGTGAGTTTTTAAGTGTCAAAAACTGGTCATTTTTCTCTGCTGTTTCTTGAATTCTATCGCTTGCTATATTATTTTCTGTAACTTGATTGTGTGGGTTGTTTTTGGATTGTTCTTACTGGTGGGATTTATCTACTATCTGTCTTCTGATTTTTCAATAAAGCAGTTTTATAACATATCCGTATAGTGATCTGAATTTACTCTATTCCTTTTTTGTTCTCTGTTTTTTGACATGAAATTTGATGTATTATGAAACCCCATGGTTTGATTCACCTGTCAAAGTCAAATCTTGCGAGTAGCTCCTATCGCCCTTTTTGTTCTTCGCGCAAATCATCCTTATTTGTTGCTTGCAATAGTTGAGTAATTACTTGACCTTGAGAGCTTCAAATGTTGTGGGTATTTTTTATTTTTTTCAATGTTAGGGAATTTTCATAGAAAATTGAGGTTTTGGGTTGTTGAGTTTGGTTTACTTAGCTAGTGAGGAAAAACGAAAATAAGAAGGGTAAAAATTGAGCAAAATGATGTCTAGATCATATTCCAACCTCTTGGATCTTGCATCCGGTGAGAACCAGTCGTCGTTCACCCGGATGAGTGTGAACCGTCGGATCCCGCGTGTAATGACCGTTGCCGGTATAATGTCTGATATTGACGATGATTCCTCAGAGAGTGTGAACTCTGATCCGTCGTCTTCTACGACTCAACGGGATAGGATTATTGTTGTAGCAAACCAGCTGCCCATAAAGGTACATAGGAAAACTGATAATAGTAATGGGTGGCTGTTTAGTTGGAATGAAGATTCACTTCTTCTCCAGCTGAAAGATGGCCTTGGGGGTGATGACATTGAATTTTTTTACGTGGGCTGTCTTAAGGAAGATATTCAACTGTCTGAGCAAGACGAGGTGTCTCAGATACTCCTGGAGACGTTTAAGTGTGTTCCAACTTTTATCCCTCCGGATCTGTTCAGCAAGTATTACCATGGGTTTTGTAAGCAACAGTTGTGGCCGTTGTTTCACTATATGTTGCCTCTGTCGCCAGATCTTGGCGGTAGGTTCAATCGTTCCTTGTGGCAGGCATACGTGTCAGTAAATAAGATATTTGCTGACAGGATCATGGAAGTGATTAACCCGGAAGATGATTTTGTGTGGGTTCACGATTATCATTTAATGGTCCTGCCTACCTTCTTGAGGAAGAGGTTTAATAGAGTGAAGCTTGGGTTTTTCCTGCACAGTCCATTTCCTTCATCTGAAATCTATAAAACTTTGCCAATAAGGGAAGAGCTTTTGCGAGCTCTATTGAATTCTGATTTGATTGGATTTCATACGTTTGATTACGCCAGACATTTTCTCTCTTGTTGCAGTCGGATGCTAGGTGTGTCATACGAGTCAAAAAGGGGTTACATAGGCCTTGAGTATTATGGTCGGACCGTAAGCATTAAAATTCTCCCTGTTGGTATTCATATGGGGCAACTTCAATCATTCTTGAGCCTTACAGAGACACAGGCCAAAGTTGCTGAGCTCATCAAACAATTTTCGGTTCAGGGGAGGACAATGTTACTTGGGGTCGATGACATGGACATATTTAAGGGAATCAGTTTAAAGTTATTAGCAATGGAACAGATGCTATTGCAGCACCCTGAGAAACAGGGAAAGGTTGTTCTAGTGCAAATAGCCAATCCTGCTAGGGGCAAAGGGAAAGATGTGAAGGAAGTGCAGGACGAGACATATGCAACAGTGAAGCGATTAAATGAGACTTTTGGAGAGCCGGGATATGATCCAGTCATATTAATTGATCGACCACTGGAATTTTATGAGAGAGTTGCTTATTATGTTGTTGCTGAGTGTTGTCTGGTCACAGCTGTTAGAGATGGAATGAATCTCATACCATATGAGTACATAATTAGTCGACAGGGAAATGAGAATTTGGACAAGGTTTTGGGTTTGGAGCCATCCATTCCTAAAAAGAGCATGTTGGTTGTGTCTGAGTTCATTGGGTGTTCGCCGTCTCTGAGCGGAGCAATTCGAGTCAATCCATGGAATATTGATGCAGTGGCAGAGGCAATGGAGTGTGCTCTTGTCATGGCTGAACAGGAAAAACAATTAAGACATGAAAAACATTACAAGTATGTCAGCACCCATGACGTGGCATACTGGGCTCGTAGTTTTTTGCAAGATTTGGAAAGGACGTGCAAGGATCATATGCGCCGCAGATGCTGGGGTATTGGATTTGGCTTAAGCTTTAGGGTTGTTGCACTTGATCTTAATTTCAGGAAGCTGGCAATGGAGCACATAGTTTCGGCTTATAAAAGGACTACTACCAGAGCTATTCTTCTAGACTATGATGGAACGTTGATGCCTCAAAATTCAATAGACAAGAAGCCAAGCTCCAAAACCATTGAGATATTAGATAGTTTATGTAGAGATAAGAATAATATGGTTTTCATCGTTAGTGCCAGAACCCGAGCTGAATTAACTGAATGGTTCTCGTCTTGTGAGAAGCTGGGAATTGCAGCCGAGCATGGCTACTTCCTAAGGTATGCAAATCATATTTTTAGGGCATATTTGGTATGTGGTATTGGATAGGATTAAACATTACAATGCACAAAATTTTAGCTTCTTTCTTCTTCTTTGATATTGTTATGTTGTTAGTCTGCAGTGCCAAACATGCTATTAGGGTTTTATAAATTTCTTAATTTATGTAATACGCCGTACACATGAGTCTGACCTTGAAATTGGTTTTTCCGGGTAGGACGAAGCGAGATGAAGAATGGGAAACGTGTGTGCCTGCAGTAGAATGCAGTTGGAAGCAGATTGCTGACCCTGTGATGAAACATTACACTGATGCAACCGATGGATCAGTGATCGAAGACAAGGAAACTGCAATGGTTTGGTGTTATGAGGATGCAGATCCCGATTTTGGATCTTGTCAAGCTAAAGAACTTCTTGATCATCTTGAGAGTGTGCTCTCCAATGAACCTGTCACAGTCAAAAGTGGGCAGAATATTGTAGAAGTTAAGCCGCAGGTACGTGACTGATGTTGTGTTGCTATAATTATTTTTCTCTTAAACTAGCCATAATGGTCATACATAAACACCAATAAACATGAGAATGATTTACATGCATTTTTACTATATTTGGTTAGATTAGAGTAAAACATAGAAGAAAGGAATTTTTGATAAGCTAAATCAATCAGATTATGATGTGGCCTTCTCTGATTGGATTATAAGACATGCAATCTTGCATATAAATATTAATTGGAATTCAAATAGAATAGTTTGTTTATGTAATGCACAATAGTTCAAAGCTATCCAGGCATAAACATCTTCTCTGGCTTATAGAAGTTACTAATCTTGAAGTTTTTTTCTTAGATTCACACGTACAAGAATGATTTTTATTAGGTCAAACACCATTCTATGCTTGCACATGCCCAAATATCGATTAATTACTTGGCAAAGTAGTCACAAAATATTCAACGTGTTTCTCATAGAAGCTGTTACTTGGTTATATCCTCCATTCCCTTCCCAGCGGTAAAATGGGGAAACAAAGACATAAGCTCATAATGAACATAGCAAATACGTTGTGCATGCATGAACCCGCGCAAAGTTTATTTGATCTTTGTATACACTGTTGGCATGTTTTGTACAGTAGATTTTATATATTGGACAATATTAAGGAACAAATTATATTATTGTGTACACTATCGAGTCCCTTCTGCATTTCTTTACAACATTTGAAACTTCAACTTGCTTCTGAAAATGAGCTTTACTGTCTTTGATTATGCAGGGAGTTAGCAAGGGGATTGTGGCAAAACGCCTACTTCATTCGATGCAAGAAAAAGGGATTTCACCTGATTTTGTCCTTTGCATAGGAGACGACATATCTGATGAGGATATGTTCGAGGTGATCATGAGCTCTGTTGCAGCCCCATCTATGGCTCCAAGTGCAGAAGTGTTTGCGTGTACTGTTGGTAGGAAACCAAGTAAGGCTAAATACTATCTTGATGATACAGTAGAAATTGTTCGACTGGTGCAGGGATTGGCTTCTGTTGCAGAACAGATGGTAATCATATAGTCTACTGGACAACAACGATCAAAGATGTGTGTAATAGTATGTACCATTTTCTCCTCTTTTAACTCTTGAGTCAATTTGTTAGACTAAGAGAAGCTGCATAAGTTGTGTTTGTTCTTCCTTTTAATCCTATCATCAACTTTTGTGATCGATTTCTTGGTAGATGTATATACAAGTGTTTTTGAGTATATTTGTATTTGGTTTCATTTGGGCATGAATTATTTCGAAATATTATCGCTTGGCCTTAATCTTTATATATAATAAAGGGTCAAGGACATCTATATTTGTAAGAAAATATAGACAACCAGGAGATCAATTATAGGAGGCTAATTTTGTTTCAATCACATCATAGTTCATCTCGGTTAGTTCATTAAACGAGTAAACATTGTCAGGTCATTTTTTCCTTAGTCAACTAGTGGATTGTACCATGACATTTGAACATAGTTACAAATCTCACTAAAATTGTGACAAAATAAAGTATACACCCACTATTCGATTTATAGAATATTTACCCATCAAAAGACTTTCAGTTAAAAGTTTAAAAACCAATACAAAATCAGACTCGGTCTTTCACATTTTAGGACGAATTGATAGAGATGGTAAAGGGATAAAACGTTTAAAGAATTAAAAAAATGAACATTTTGCACAGTTGATGCTCTTCTAAAAGCTCATCGTGTTCATTATTCTAAGAACAAAAAACTGTATGCATATGAGCAATTTAAGTAAGAAAATTTATTTTTTAAGAGATGGGATGTTGTGTGTTCATTATCTCCATGCAACCGAGTCAATTTCATCTCGTGCTGACTTGTACAGATCAAGCCTCTTGGCTATGGCTTCTCTTTTTGCCATGAGAGAAGGATCTTCATCCAACATTTTACCTAGCTGCTCCTTCTGCACATATATAGCAACCACCCAAAATTAGATCTCTTTCATTCGTGTAATATTTAGTAGGCATAAGAATAAAACGTATGGAGTAATGCAATTCATGAAGTCGACCTAAACCCACAATGAAAACCGAATTAACTCAGTTTTGCACATCTACTACTTTAGATGCTTGCTGAAACAATATTTTACCTATTACACGGTGATTACAGACCACCTAGAACGTATTACTAGCTGGTTAGTTATGTCAATGGTCATTGTAGTCACTCAAGTGTCTAAAGGTTACACTTTCGGTCACTCAATTAACAGAACTAACATTAAATTTTGCGTGGCACTATTAAATACCAATGTGAATGTCATTTATTGAGCCACGTCGATTTATGGTGATTGGATAGGCAGGAACTGAAATTCAGAAATACTGAAAAACCAAAACTGATACCTGAAAAATGCTTCCTTATTTGCCGTACAGAAACACCATGTATAATAAAAATAATGACGATGAATTGAACGGCAAGTGAAAAATGAATTGTTTTATGATAAATTACCTCCTTCCTTCCAACTTGAGCATAGAATCGATTTAGCAGTGCTCTCTTAGCTTCTAGGACTTGACAATAAACCACAGCCTTGGGTATGGTATTTTTCAAGGAATCACAAACCATATTAATGTATGCCGTCACATTTGAACCTGATAGTTATCAATCAACGAGTGTTAGAGAAGCAACATTCATCCTGTTTTTAAGCAATTGAAGAATCTGAATGACAATTGTGCATAATTCTTCTTGTTGAAAGCACAAATGATAATAACAACAATTGTTTAAGAACACTAAAATGATTTTACGGAGACAAGGCCAGACAAAAGGAGAAAGCTTCGTACCAATTTTCCTGAAATGATTGTCAGTGTACCGGTCTGCATTTGGCCCGGCTGGATTTGCATTTGCATTTTTCTCAGGTTCCATTTGAAGTTTTCTGAAAAATTCTACTGTCAGGTAAGAAGACTCCATTTCCACCAATCGCAAAACTGTCTTACGACTTTCATCACGGAATCTTTCAAGTGCATCATTTGCAGCTGCTGCTATATCAGATTGAAGTGATGGGAATCGTTTCAATTCCTACGTGGACATACATTCGATACAAAGAAAGCATAATCACTAAGCAATGAAAAAATGAAAGCATACTCTGGCACAAGCAATTTTTAGCAGTGACCAAAACGTGCAGAAGCGGAGACATATCGTTAACAAAGTGCCATTAAGTTTTTAAATAGCTGTTACACACTCTATTCAAGACATCAGGAACTTTTATCAAAGCGAACAAGTGTAGTTCGTAGGAGAAGTGATCTGCTTTTGAGTAAATGGCCGAAGTGCCCATGCAATAATTGATACCACTTAGGGCTAGTTGGCTGAGACCACTAAGAAGGTGTTTGAGCCCCATTTTTGACAAAAAAAAATAGGTTTTGAATAGTGATTGATGGGAGAATGTGTGGTGGAAAAGTGATGAAAAATTTTAGATTTGTGTATAATATTATTTTATTTGGAGAATGTGTGGTTAAAATAAAGAAAGAGAAAAAAAAGTGAGAAGTAGAAGTTAAAAAAAGGGGGGCCAAACATAGGCATAACTTGC
>CAIGRK010258690.1:0-10681 GCA_903798315.1 Fraxinus greggii | reverse complement strand
AAAATCTTATAATTTTCAATTTTGGGTTACGAGATTAAAATTTTGTGAAATTTGTCTCCATAAATCTACTCTCGTGGTTCCGCCCCCCTATGGTTAGTAACTTATCTTTTTTTTAAATTTTGACCAATATGTAAGCAGAGTAGTTGAAGGTTAGCCAAACATTTGTTTATATATTCCTGTTTCTTCGTCGGCTCTCATCATATTTAGTAAATTAACGACCTAAGTTTTTTAGTTAATTGAAATTGACATATACATAGCAATTATAAAAATATATAAGGTAAAGACTTGAGAGAAACTCATCAACTACCTTGCATCAATCACAATTTTAAAACTTGTAATTTAATTAAAACATTTTTATTTTTTTACATCCACTTCATAATTCATTGCAAAGTTTCATCTATGTTAATTAAAACTTTAATACAACTATAGATTGTTATTTTTTTGAGGAAGAAAGTGATCGTTGGCTGTCGCAACTGATGGTGTCGGTACAGAGGTAGTTGCTGTCAATTAACTTTATCGACTTATTAATCATATATTTTTTTTATCAAAATTTATTAAAAAAATTAATTTTTAACAAATGGGTTTAATAAAGTGGATATCGTCCTCAAAAATTTAATCAACTTTATCATGTAATCTACATCACGATTCTTGATGGACAAATAACGTTATTCATATCAAGTACTCGACCTTTAATAAAAATAATTTCATTAATTTGTTGTAGTACCTATTGAACTAGAATATAGATCATATTTGGTGGGGATAAAAATTAAATTTTTAGTAAATTTTAATAAAAATTGATTAAATGTGTGATAAAAATTAATTATTGATTTTGACTTAAATTAAAATACTAATTTTAGTAATTTACATAATTCTTGATGAACGCTATATATTTAACCCATTGATATTCATGGTAGGAACCCACAAAAGCCAGTAAACAAACAATAAAAAAAAAATTTGCAAAACCCCTCCTCCTTCCTCTTCTTCCACAAACTCTCTTTCTCTGCTTCTTCACCTTCTAGAGGGAGAGGGGGAGAGAAAGGGGTGAGTGAGTGAGTGCTGATACACACGTCGGCGTACTATAGAACCAGGCCCTTCAGTTCATCTTTCCTTTCTCAAATTTCAACTCTCATTCCCTTTCTTGATTGATTGATTCTCACTTTTTACTTTCTCACTGATGTAACTCCTTCGCTTACCTCCCACGGCATTCCATTGGAGAGAAATCACAAGAATAAGCAAAGAACAATTTCTACTAGGTTTTTCGGAGTAAACTATAATTTTTTCCAATAAACTCCCAATTCTCTTCACTTTCAGATTAGAGAAGAAGAAAAATATGTTGTGGATTATGAGATTCTCTGGGTTTTTCTCAGCAGCAACGATGATGATTGTACTTTCTCCTTCTCTGCAATCATTCCCTTCGATTGAATCCTCCCTCAAATTCTCCTTTCGAAAGGCTCCAGCATTTCACAATGCCGATCAATGTAATTACCCAACATTTGGACAATTAGGCGTTTGCGATCCCTTTCTTATGCATGTTGCGATTACCCTCGACATTGAATACTTACGGGGTTCGATCGCTGCTGTTCATTCGATTCTGCAGCATTCAAATTGTCCAGAAAATGTCTTCTTTCATTTTCTTGTTACAGAGACCACTCTCGAAACTCTAGTCCGATCCACCTTCCCCAAATTGAAATTCGCATCCTATTATTTCGATCCGGAAAAGGTTCGCGGATTGATCTCCAGTTCTGTTAGACAAGAACTAGAACAGCCATTGAATTACGCGAGAAATTACTTGGCAGATCTTCTGGAGCCTTGTGTCAGGCGGGTGATTTACTTGGATTCGGATCTTGTACTGGTCGATGATATTTCGAGGCTTTGGAGTACAAGCTTGGGGAAGAAGACCATCGGAGCACCCGAATATTGCCACACAAACTTCACCAAATACTTCACCGGATATTTCTGGTCCGAACCACGATTTTCCGGCGTGTTTTCGCGGCGGAACACCTGTTATTTCAACACCGGAGTAATGGTTATAGATCTCAGTAAATGGCGGCGCTTCGGATACACACGGCGGATAGAGAAGTGGATGGAGATACAGAAGACAAGCCCAAGCCGAATTTACGAGCTCGGCTCGCTGCCACCGTTCTTGCTGGTTTTTGCTGGACACGTGGCGCCGATCGAGCATCGTTGGAATCAACATGGCTTGGGAGGCGATAATGTGAGAGGAAGTTGCCGTGACCTGCATACCGGTCCTGTGAGTCTGCTACATTGGAGCGGTTCCGGTAAGCCGTGGCTCCGGCTCGACTCCAAGCAGCCGTGTCCCCTAGACTCATTGTGGGCCCCTTACGATTTGTATGAACGTAGCTCTCATTTTTTTCTTCTGTGATTATACTAATACAAATTTACGCTTGGGCCGCCAAATGTATTTATTATTTGTACACTAATTTTCTGAAAATAAAATGGAAAGATTCTTTTCTTGCCATCTGAGTGATTATTAGATAAAATAGAATGCTTGCTTACTGAAACTGAAAGGCCTTTCATTTATGTTTTAATTTGGTGGTTATCGGCAACCTGGGTTTGGTGGCTACTGGCTAGTGATGGATACGGGAGGCTATGGATTTATTGGTGGTTTGGTGGCGGATTTCTCTGCTGCTGTTGATGGTCAGGCAGAGAATATGGGCTGATAATAGTGTTAACGATTTTGGGACCATGTTGACATGAGTAGACTGTAGTTGGACTTTGCTGGTTAGCGCTGGATATTGTGGGTTAAATTCCATATGGATTACTTACCGTAGTATCGACCTATATATAAGGATATAGATTATTCTTCTTAACAATGTTGATTTTTTAAGATGCAACAGCTTGGGTTTGGTGGTTAGCGAATGAAAAATTAGAATGCGAGATCATTAATCATTTCCATTGTATTTCTTTTCTTTTTGTCATAAGTTAGAAAAGTATCATTTCTTTTAATCGTTCAAATTGATTGAGTCCTAGCTAGCTACTCTCAAAGAAAAAAGAATGTACTCATTTCGTAAGATCCTCAAGACATAAGAATTTAGTTTGGACATGACACAATACTTTGTAAAGAAATTTCAAAATCAATTTATTTCAAAATAAATTTTTCCAAGAACATTTCCTCCTTTTCATAGTTAAATTTCATGATACATAACATTAAATCTAATAACTGATATGAAGTTTTAGTAGAGTAGAAGCCTTTAACAAAACTAAATGATTTACTAAATTCATTCGACTATCAAGGACTACCAACCCCTCATTACAATTACATGTTGATGTTTTATTCACAACTTCTTTATTGTGTGTAAGTAGCCTTCGAGGGTCCCTTTTCTTTTTCTTTTTTCTCTCTCTCTTTTCTTTTTTTTTTTTTTGGTTTTTTTTTGGTTTTTTTTGGGTTTTTTTTTGCGAACTCTAGTATTTGATAATTTTTATTTGTAAAATTGATTAAAACTTGGCAAAAACATGTTGCTCTTAATTCTGATCTTTGATTAAAGAACCTTACTACGCTTACAGAAAAGAGAAAAAGGGGTGGGTTGGTTCACAGATATTCACAATGCAGAAAGGCGGTGTTTCTTTCTTTTATTTTCTTTTTTCATTTTTTAATTTAGTGGGTCCACATTTGTTTGGTAAAAAATACAAAAGAAACAGTTATGTACCTAGATCACGTTTCTAATTATTAGTAGAAAATGTTTCAAATGAATTAAATTGAAAACAAAAGGCGTAAATCCACATAAAGTTATAGTAGTTCTAATACTAATTTGGTTCTAGAACACGTTTATAATTAGCAAAAAACGTTTCGAATGAATTAAATTGAAAACAAAAGGCTTAAATCCAAACAAAGTTATAGTAGTTCACATTCATTGTGAGAGTTATATCTTTCTTTCTTTTTCTTTAACTCCTAGACACTAAGATCGGATCTTATCCATTCGTGTAGATGGTGATTCGATAGAAGTTAGTTTTAGAGGGAAGTTATGAGCATTGTAAGTTCATGCATAACTTCCATGCCAATGTTAGCACGGTTAATTGCTATCAACTACGGATTGGTTCTAGATTATGCAGTCGAAAAACTTCATTTATTCTGGTGTCCATGCGCATTTGCTGCCATTATATGTTTTCACTACAAGGAGTACAAGATTTTTTTCATGTCCCCTCAACCCAAAAAATGTCCTTCGGAATACTAGGCGACTTTGATGTTGGGGAATATCGCTCAACTACGACCTCATATCAAAATGTCAATTCGAGGTCGAAAAAATAAATATAATGCTCCACACTTTCCAAAGGAGAATAGGAAGAGGGGGTAGGTTATTCAAGTGTGCCTATCACATTTTCACTGTTGATATGTGCTGCTATTGTCGCCCATTTAAAGTGACATAAAAAGAAGCATTTTTTTAGGTCCGTGCGTGGCATTGAGCTGCCCTTTTGTCTGATCCCACATGAATGTGGTTGACTAAATCTTGTTTACCTAACTTCTTGATTGTAAGTTTGCAACTGAGTCATGAATCAATAATGGCAGTTCGATAAAGTGATGCTCTCTATCAGACCAGTGAGAACTTAAAATGATAAATTTGCTTAAGAAATTAAGGTCTCAGTGGACTGAAATTGTTGTAAACAAACAAATCATCAGAAAACATAATAACTAAACTTTCACCACTGTAATGTGTCAAGTCAAATATTTTCAGTTTTGTTCATTTATGGGACACAATTATAGTATGCAAGATTCATATGAAACATGAATGAAGAAAAGAATTATAGGAGGCCACATGACACTGTATTTCTAATTCAACGAATGAACAAGAAAAGAAATTGACTTATAGCATGTGCAAGTAAGCACAAAATGAATCACCAGAATCAACTACAAAAGAAGTTGACTAATTCTTAAAACGAGGGTACTGGATGATAACAGAAAGATAAACGTATCATAACAGAAAGCCAACGTTTACATAGAATGCTTTGTTGGCTTGTAAACTGCAGGGAGGAAAGGTGCCCAGGAAAGGCAATACAAGGACACGCTTATGGTAGCTCGAATCTCAGATTACCTTGGCTTCCATAAGGAGGGTATATGTACACCGTGAGCAACGAAATGATAATGCAGATGAGTCCCGACCAGAGGAATACTATAGTTGGAATCTTCCCCCTTTTTCCCATCAATCCCTTCGCAAAGGGGTAAAGATGAGAAAGAACCCAAAAGCTGAAGAAAACACCTCCAAGAAGTTTGCTCCACTGTGGAAAAGGACTATACACCGTTCTAGAAATAGCCACGCCGATTGCAATCACATTGAACATGATGATTGTGATTGGCGGGATCATCAAAGTTGTCCATCTAAACTCATATAACTCAGCAAATTCATCATCTCCATCATCCGGTGCTGTAGATTTTGACGTTAATGTGAATGAAATTTCAATCCCAGCTATGACTTTTAACAAACCTTGAACTACAGCTGCAGGGTGTGCACTTGTTCCACCGATCAACCAGAACTGTTCATTTCGCCACCAGTCATGGAGGGTGATTCCTGACCACCTGATTTCGAGGAGTGCAAGCATGCAAAGAGAGAGTGTAATGGCTAATAAGAAAATGAGAAAAGTTACGTCAAGGGATTGGACGATGAACTTTCCAGAGAAGAGTGAAAGTGCAGGAAGAACGCAATAAACAAGGAGGAAGATTGAAGTGAAAGGGTATAGTCCAACGTTGAAATATGCCACCCTTTGTAGAAACTTCATTCTTGGACTTGCGAATAAAGCGTTGTTTCGAGAAAAGAAGATCTCAACCGAACCAGTTGCCCATCGAAGAACTTGATTGAGCCTATCTGTTAAATTGATTGGAGCCGTCCCACGAAATGCATCTCTCTTTGTAACACAGTAGATTGATCTCCAACCTCGGTTATGCATCCGATAACCTGTGACAACATCTTCGGTAACTGAACCGTATATCCAACCGACCCTCTTGCCCCACTCAGTTTTATCCTCATAGAAGCATGTTATAACACTGACTGCCTCTGCTAGTGCTGCACCGTCTAAAGGTTCGCGTTGAACAGCAAGAGAACCTGCAGGCCTTCCCAAGCATCCTTTTCCTCGCAACTCGTGGAGGAGCCTTCCCCCAAATTCAGCCACAGCTATCGAGTCAATAAGAGAAGTTGAGTTTCCAAACTGTTTAGCAAGTGAGGCCCTGGTAACATCATCATCGTCATTTTGATTCCCACTGATTGGCAAAAGCAATTCATCGTCTTCTTGCTCTTTTTGCCCCTTCGATTTCCTGAGTAGCTTCCGAGTCTTGTGTCTGCCGAACCATCCATGATGTTCGGTAGCTCTTGGAGGACTAAACCCATAGAGAGCGATTCTCCGGAAAATGCATCCCGTCCCTACATACATAGGACCCTGCAAGCCATCAAGTGCTCTCATGCTTACATCGAAGAACACTGTATTATGGTTTGCATACCGATCATTCGGATCAATGCCCTCAAATCTTTGTGGGAACTGAACATAGCAAATCCTGTCACCACCTCTGTCGAGCATAAAACACATTCCTTCTCTTAATGCCAAAGAATTGTAGATGTAATGGTCACAGTCCAGATTTAGAATGAAAGCCCCATTTGACATTATTGCACTTGACCGGACTAAAGCATTCATTGCTCCAGCTTTCTTATTGTGATCGAAACCAGGTCGTTTCTCACGGGACACATAAACTAACATTGGTAATCTTATATCAACATCAGTTGTGTCAACCAAGTTCTCCTCATTGCTTTCAGTACCAAAAAGTGGTTCTGGACTCGCTGGAACCAACATTATCTGTAAATAAAATAGGCTCTGGCGTTAAAATGAGATGATTATTTATATCGTGAAAGGGAATGATTTTGAATTAGTTACATTGATGGAGGAAATAATTTTACCTGTATAATGCCTTCATGATCACCTTTTGAATGACCTTCTTCTGCTGATGACCATGTTCCATGCCAGTGACTCCCATCAGCCATCCAAGTAGCCTTTGGAACCTTTACAAGCTCGGATGGATTTTCCCCGAGTTCGTGCTGTTTCTTCTTGGCCCGTAACTCGGCCTGGGCATTGTAAGCATCTGATCTCCGTCTAATCGACTCTGGTAAAGCATTAATCCTCACCTTAAATTCATCATATTCTCGCTTAACTCTTCTCCTATCCCTGACAAAATCAAGACGCACTTTGTTCTTAAGTGGATCACGTTTTTGTGCAAAATATGCCTCAGGATTTCGGGGCTCTATCTTGTGTTTTTTACAGAAAGGAACCCATAGTCTTGCAAAGCTAGCAGCCTCAGCAAGAGCTTCAAATGTTACTAAAGAGCCTCCATCATCTGATAGGTAACACGAAATCTTTTCCACAGGATAATCAACAGCAAGGATCGAAAGAATTGTATTTGCTGTCACAAGTGGTGGTTCTTTGTCAGGATCAGCTGTAGACACAAACACATCAATTCCAGGAAGGTCGGATAATTGTTTTGGGTTCCGAAGATTTGGTTCGGTGGATTCAAACCGCTCTCTCAAGACTGAGAGGTCGGTCACCCTCCTCACAGGACAAATTTTTGGCAGTTGATCAAGAACCCAAGACAGTGCAAACCACATTTCACAAATAACAGACATCAGCCATAACCATATTGCTTCATGATTAGGATGTGAAATCCTCCATGTTAGGAAGCAAGCAAGGGCGCCAAGTCGAAGAACCATAAGCAATCTGCAACATATCAACATTCATACATCAACTTTTGAATATGAAACAAACTTAAAACTTCATTCAGATGGAATTATGTGAGAACCATTTCCCAAATTCTTAATATAGGCTCTGAGTTATACGCATTGAAATGAAATTCTATGCCTAATTATACTACCCTGGCTGCATTATTGTTAGGAAGCAAGAACATAACTTTCTTGATTTTCATTGCACCAATACAAGCAACCTGCACATTAACGTACATATACCAATTTATCAATGCTGAGGCCATCCTAAAACTTCATTGAAATGGAATTAGGGATTTGGAACTTGAACTAGTGGAAACCACATCAAAAAATTCTTAATACAAAGTCTGATTATGCTGCCTATCCAATAATACTATTAGAAAGTAAGACCAGAACATCTTGAACTTCAATGCATCAATTACATAACTCGTATTCTTTTCCTTTTTTTTGATCTTAGGTACTCTACGATTAACTTAGCAGATTTACATTCAAGAAAAATCCAATGAATGTTCATCTCAGATATTTATCTTGACAATTTTTATGTTGGACTCGTTGGAGCCTAATAGTAGTGCATAGCGAATTGCTATGAAAATTTGTGATTCTTGCTTTATGTATTTCTGATTTCATTGGGTTTGTTATCACTCTCGGAGTCAAGGATTACATGACATAAAATGGATACCAGCAATATAAATTAAAAAAGTAAAAGATCTCAGTTTATAGATTACCTGTATGGACTGATTATTGCAGCAGAAATCCCAATTTTTCGAGTCAAAGGCTTGTTTCTTCTATCACTAAAATCCGGGGGGTTCTCATATCTTTCCGTCCCTCTTCCGGATTCATATCCATCTCTCGGCCACAAAGCATTGCCATATCCATAAGTCCCTTTTGTCTCAAAAAGCCATCTGGTGTGATCAAAATCGTGGTTCGGATTTTTGAAAGACTGCACCAATGAAAAATTCTTCTCCAACTTCGTACCCCCTCCCCACGAAGGTAGAGGATTTGCCTGGTCCTTCTCCTCGGATGGTGGCTCGTGATCACTTTCGTCGTCGCTAAAATCCTTATGAGGCTCTTTACAACCGGGACAGTGCCCCCCACCATTTTCGATGCAGTCCATGTAACAATCGTTGCAAATTTTGAATCCACACTCACAATAACCCTTCAAATTCCCTTCCACTGCCTTCTCATCACAACCATCCATTCCACACTCCGTTTTCGACTTCATCACCACCGACTCCTCCGAGCTCTTCCGGGCATGAGCCCTTGTTGCAGAATTGAATCCTCCTGTGAAAATAGTATCCTTGATAAAATCTTTAGATGGGTTTTTGCTCCGGCTCTTGCTAGTTTCAAGAGTACTGTTCTGAGATTCTGACACCACTCGATTATCAGGAGTTGAAGGAATATGAACAGTATAAGCTACAAATTCGTCCGTGCTGTCTTTCGAGAATGAAAGATATCTCCCACCACTTGAAGAAGCCCTGCGATTTTCTCCACCGCCTGAGCCCCCAAACCCTCTTCCACTGATAGGAGAGTTGGGGTTGTTCGATATGGAGTGACGAGTCACGGGGCTAGTCAATCCCTTGCTTCGAGACCCACCGGAGGAGGTGACCGTGATAGTCACCGGAGATGAAGTTGGAGAATTAACAGCCATTTTCACCATTTTTTTCTTTCAAACAAAAACTCAATATATTGATGAATCAAATGCTAAAATATTGAAATACCCAGCATGAGAAAAAACGAAACGAAACGGTATAGAAGGAGATGAGTATCTGGGCAAAGGATTCAAATTTGAAAATTTTCAGATAGAAAAAAATAGGAATGGACGGTGATTTTAAATGAAGAGCATATTATAACGGTCATAACATCCCAACCGTTGCCTGAAGTGATCTGACGGTGGAAGCTGCATACACAACGGTCTATTTCGTGCCGGACGCTTATCTGACGTGGTATATAATTTTCATTTTCTTTTATGTAATATTATAATCTTTTCAAGAAAAAAGTCAAAAGCAAAAGGGTTTTGATTTCTTAAGCTTTTGAATTTCAACGGTCGAATTAATAAAGACGGATTAGAACTGCAGATCTGATACTTTAGAGAGTAAACCCTATTTGTTTCTCATTTTTCACCTATAAAAATAAAAAATATGATTATTATCCATTACATCAAGTCATCAATTTTGAATTTCTATCTCTTGTGTGGGGTCCAACAACGATTATATTTTTCATTCTTATTCTATAATAATGTGGCTCAAATGAGCCCTAAGTAAAAATGGATTTGGGTAATTAATGTCGGCCTATGTAAATAATCAGGATATATTTTGATACTTTTAGAACAACGATATCTAGCAACAGTGGTGCTAAAGAACTGCATTTTATATGTTGAATTAAATGAGTTATTTGACTTTACATTTAAATGAATCTATCATTTAATTGCCGCATAGATTGGTGTTTAACACCAGTTGTGATGAATAACATTACTCAATATTTTATTAACGGTATGTTATACTCAAACGTAGCATAATAAGCCCTTGTTTGTCGAGTTGAGATCATTGTCCAAAGTCCAATTTACTGCTTGTCTCTTATTCTTTTAAAACTCTTTTTTCTAAGTGCTCATTTTTAACTATACATTCATACAATAAGAAATTCGACACTTAAACTCAAAAATTTTCCCTACTTTTAAAGTACTAATTCTGTAAAAAAAAATTATTTTACTCTTTAAAATAAATATATATTTTTTTTTTCAAACAAACCACTAAACAGGGGCTAAATAATTGTTTATTGACGTACGGCCCAAGTTGTCAAGTACGTCCTGTACGAAGAACTTGTATTGTGAATTTTCAGAATTCAATTATAAAAAGACAATAAATTTTGCATAATCCAAATAAAGAGGAATTTCCATGCAACTCGATTTAATACCATGGGACTTTTCTACTTAGATTATGCCATCTGGACCAATTATTAGGGCTGGACATGGTTCG
>CAIGRK010258681.1:0-10982 GCA_903798315.1 Fraxinus greggii | reverse complement strand
CGCAGCGAGACATTGTTTTCCTCCCCAAGCTTTTATCAACTCTAGCTAGGTTAATCTGTACAACTCCGCTTTACAAAATTGGGTCTACCAAACTAAGCTAGTAGTTGATTTCATATCAGACGATTGAGAAGAAACATCAATAAATACATCCTTGCTACAGGGGATTGTGAGACCACCCATTGGATGATCAAACCCAAATTCTTCCTCAACTTGATTTAAAAAATCTTGAAACAAAGGCTGGTTCAAGTATGACATTGGAACGATGAATCTTTTCTTTTCACATTCCCCAACATATACTACAATATGACCTTTTGGAATGTCTAATGTTGTTCGGTTTCCCATTGATGAAGACCGTCGAAGAAAATTCTTAGAATAAATAATTCAAGGCATGCGGATGGCCATGGTTCAGGTCGGATTTTTCTTTTCTGATCGAGGCAGTTTAGTGGAGATTCTAGGTTGTGTAACAAGTAAATGCTAAGATTGTTGTGAAGCACTTATGTTTGGTTGGACATTAAGATATGAATATAGAGATGAATGGCTATCTGTGGCAATCCTTCGGTTCTTAAGTTTGTGTGAAAGGCATTTGGATGGGGACCAGCTCACCAGACAGAAACATTAGCATATGACTGATCACATGGGATCTATTTTTTAATCCTCAACAAATTGATACAGCAAAAGTTTGTTTATGTCGAAAAATCAAATTCCGCAGCATTTAAGATAAGATGGCCTACAGAGGACAACTTGAATGAAATAAATAAGGACTACAGATGGAGTCATTTTTCATTGAAGCAAAGACTGGCCTACACTCAGAAGTATGCTAGCATTACGTAATCTTTCCAATCTAAATACGGTCACAAATAGAGAAATATATACTTTTATTTCTGTTCAAATGGAGATCAAATTAATCAAAAATTGTACCTGTTGGATACCAAAGCAGATTTACTACCTGTTGCAACTAAAATAAATGACTGCAGATATTAAATCTTAAAACAACAGATTGTCTGGTGAAGAGAAATTGGGATAGGGGCAAGATAAGCACATCAGCACAAGGGATCACATGATTTTGTCTTTTAATCACCACCTAAAAATAAGAAAAGAACTAATTATAAAGATACTCAAAAACATTATTCCCCACATATCTGATAACATAGGCTACAACTTAGATATTGTCAAATATAGTAGAGTTGTTTAGATGCTCAGATCTTGATTCAATCAATGGATAACGTATATCAGTGCAAGGTTGAGACACCTTAATTAATATGTTTCTCTGAAATCAGGTAACATATAGACCGCCATACCTGATTCTCTATGTACGGTGATGTATAAACTGGCAGCAAAAAATACCCACTGAGGAAAAGGTCAGCAACATCTGTTCTACAAAATTGGTGGCTAAATGTTGAATGCATGGATCACGCTACGGGGCTACTATAGAACTTTGTGTTGCAAAATCCGATATAAAAAGTCAATCATGGGGCTTTACTCACCTTTCTCAGCTTCCTGACATTGTCAAACTCCACATGAGAAGCAATATTATTGATAATTTCATTTAGCTCAGCTTCTGACATCCGATATAAAGAGTCAATCATGGGGCTTTACTCACCTTTCTCAGCTTCCTGACGTTGTCAAACTCCACATGAGAAGCAATAATATTGATAATTTCATTTAGTTCAGCTTCTGACTACAAGTCTCTGTATTATTAAGAATGTTTTTCAATTATTTACAGCTTGTTTGGGAGGAATTTTAATCCAATTTTAATTAAAAATATAGNGATATAAAGAGTCAATCATGGGGCTTTACTCACCTTTCTCAGCTTCCTGACGTTGTCAAACTCCACATGAGAAGCAATAATATTGATAATTTCATTTAGTTCAGCTTCTGACTACAAGTCTCTGTATTATTAAGAATGTTTTTCAATTATTTACAGCTTGTTTGGGAGGAATTTTAATCCAATTTTAATTAAAAATATAGCCGTTATTGAGTCTCACTCGTCTAATAAAAGTCAACAATAACGGCTAATTTTTCAATTTTAATCCGATTTTAATCGCTACCGAACACTCCCTTAATTTCCCATGGAGTTCTTCCCAAGAATCAATAACACATTTGGAATTTACTTTTAATAATTTCAACGTGGAGAAACTTTATGACCCCCAAGTAGGACATTTTCTTCAATTTCAGGTCAAGTCACCAATCGGGGGAACACATGGAACTAAGGAGGCAGGGTGTGAAAGATTTTCCCTCCGCCATGGATGCAGTGGACAGTGTGGTTGATCATAAGATTGCTAAACACATTTTCTTTATACATAAAAAATTAAAATAGTTTGTCGTCCATTCTGCACGTATTAGACCTTGCATAACCTGACAAATGTGCATTCACAAAACAATGTTCATCACAGGAACTTCATCAAACACCATCCCTTCATTGAAGAAAACTTCGTTAAAAATTCAACAAAACTGCTAGCGGCAAGAACATTAGACAATCAACCTGATTTCTCCACACGAGCATTTTTCATTTTGCTGGCACCAACATCTTTGACACGAGATAATGATGTTAAAGGAGAATAGAAGGTGTTATCTATACAGACACTATTCTAGTGCAAAAGAGAAGGCGTGGAAAGCTGAAGAATGGAACCCATATTGAGAAAAATGATATATAAAAACAATGAAGGAGTAAAGGTGATTTGGGATTGAGGAATTTGAAGAAGATGCTTAGGCAAACCTCGCTGAGTTTTGAATGCATGGATCATATAATTAATCTCCTAAATCGTCAAGCATTTTCTTCAACTGTCAGTTGAAAAACAATGCAGCAAGTAGCAAATATTCCAGTTTAACAGAAAAATTGGAATGCAAGGAAGCATCTCAACCAAGTACCAATATATATATAAGAATGTGCAATAACACATTATAGCTTCATTTAAAAACTTCCTTTCATGAGGTGACATTAGTTTCCTCCCCAAGCTTTAGTCAACTCTAGCTAGGCTAAAATGTACAACTCTGCTTTACAAAATTGTTTGCTACCAAACTAAAATAGCAGCTGATTTCATATTACGAGAAGTGACACAAGTGAATACATCCATGCTACAGGGGATTGTGAGGCCACCCATTGGATGATCAAACCCAAATTCGTCCTCAACCCGACTTAACAAATCTTTAAACAAGGGCAGGTTGGCTGCTAAGATATGTTTATATATAGACGAATGGCATGCTGTGGAAATCCTTCAATTCTTTAGTTTGTGGGGAAGAGGCATTTCAATAAGCAAGGACCAGTTCACCAGCCAGAAACATCAGCACATGATAAATCACATGGATCTGTTTTCCAATCATCAACTGTATCTGAAAGTATAGGACAACTCTGTTAATGTTGAAAAACAAATTCCTCACCATCAAGATAAGAGGGCCTACAGAGGACAATTTGAACGATAAAAGTCTGCTCCAACACTCCAAAGGATGCCTGGTAGAACTAACCTTTCCTATCAAAATAAGGCCACACATAGAGGAATATATATATATATTCCTCTGTGGAAATCCTTCAATTCTTTAGTTTGTGGGGAAGAGGCATATCAATAAGTAAGGACCAGTTCACCAGCCAGAAACATCAGCACATGATAAATCACATGGATCTGTTTTCCAATCATCAACTGTATCTGAAAGTATAGGACAATTCTGTTAATGTTGAAAAACAAATTCCTCACCATTAAGATAAGAGGGCCTACAGAGGACAATTTGAACGATAAAAGCCTGGTCCAACACTCAAAAGGATGCCTGGTAGAACTAACCTTTCCTATCAAAATAAGGCCACACATAGAGGAACATATATATATATATATATATATATTCCTTCCTTGCAGAAAACAATCTAAAGCTTTTGATAAAAGTTTTAGCAAATTTTGATAAAAGTAGATGAAATGAGTAATTGAAAAGTTGATAAAAAATGTGGATCCTACGAAATGTGTTGTTAAAATTAAGTTTAATCAATTGAAAAGTTGATAAAATTCAAACACTAAAACTCTGTGCGTACATGTAGCGATGCCAAAGCAGCGGAACTACCAATTGTATCTATCTATACATCTTAGATCTTCTATAGCAGATGGTGTGGTGAAGGAATTTTTATACGGGCCATAGAAGAACATAAGCACTAGGGATCACATGGATTTGTCTTTCAATCACCACCCAAATTTATAAGCAATGAACTGACTGCCTAAATAATCAAAGACATTAGTCCCACACTTTCTGATACCAACTTAAATCATTAAAATCAAAGATACAAGATTTGTTAAGACAGTCAGTCCTGGATTTGATTAATGGATAATCAAGTTCAGTGAAGACCAAGCAAGATTTCATTGATTCCGCCTTCTTTTTTTTTTTTACATTCTCTTCCTTTGTTTTTCAGTTACAACATAAATGAAATGTGCATAACAATGCAAGGCTGAGACGTCTTAATTCATTTGTTTCTTGGATATAAGGTGACATAGTCATGCAGATCTGATTCTCTATACAAAAATGATGTTTATTCAATGTTAAGTAAGAAAATATTTACTTATGAATATGACCACCAGTAATACAATCTTCTCCCTCTCACTAAATAACTACAAGAGTAAATGGAATTAGAGTAGTCCATATTAGAGGTTCAAATGTATATTACAATCCAAATAATCAGAACTCTTTAGTTGTCCGTAGACAAGAAGATAAGTAATATGGAATGTGCCAAACATTTGCTTGCAATATGAACAGCATGCTATAGACCATTCATGGTACAGAGTTTGAAGTGCTATGAATAAGGATTTCTATTTTTTTGAGTTTTTTAGGAAATTGCAAACTATTTGATGAAATTCTAGGATCATGTTTTACATTCCATATTCCCATTACTTTTGGAAACATAGACCTCCCAAGAACCCCGCTGAAGTCAGTCAGAGGAGGATATCTTCTGTAATTAGAAATCTAGACATCTATATTTAAGTTCAAAACAAGAATTTCACCTATTTCAAAAATAACAAGAAACAAGGTCAGTAACCTTTCTTTGATTCCTGACATTGCAAAAGCCCACATGACTCAAAATTCATTACTTGATTTTACTAAATTTTTGAATATAATTTCTGCATTATCGGAAAGCATGGACTATAATCCCAACCAAGTATGAAATTTCCTTATTCAGAAAATTGCCTATTTTAAAATGTGAAATAAAATGAAATAGGTAACGTTTTTTTATATGATAAAAAGACAAGCTTTCTGTCATATGGAGACATTATTTTGCTCCCCAAGCTTTTCTCAACTATAGATAGGTTAAAATGTACAACTCTTCTTTACAAAATTGTGTTATACCTAACTAAGCTTGTAGCTAATTTCATATTACACCAAATTGAGAGGTAACATCAATGAATACATGCTTGCTACATGGGATTGTGAGGCCACCCATTGGATGATCAAACCCAAATTCTTCCTCAGCCTGACTAAGCAAGTCTTGAAAAGAAGGTTGGTTCAAGTATGATATTGGAACGATGAATCTCTTCTTTTCATCCTCCCCTACACATACTGCAAAATGACCTTTTGGAATATCCAACGCTGATTGATTTCCCTTTGATGAAGAACGTCGAAGAAAATTCTTGGAATGAATAATACGAGGCATACGGATGGCCATTGTTCTGGCAGGATTTCTCGTCTTGATAAGAGGAAGTTAGGAGGAAGTTCTTGAACGTTTGGAACAAGTAAAAGATTGAGATTGTGACTTACTTGTGTTCTGATGCCTACTAAGATAGACTTATATATAGATCAATAGTTCTCTGTGGCAATCCTTTGCTTCTAAAGCTTGTGGTGAAGAGCCATTTGGATGGGGACCAGATGACCAGACAGAAACATTAGCACATGAGAAATCACATGAATTTGTCTTCCAATCATCAAACAACAATTAAAAGTATAGCAAACCTTTGTTTAAGGCCACGTATAGAGGAATATATATTGGTTATTATTTTGGTGCGCACACCAAATATTAATCAAATTCTGTACCATTTGGGATGCGAAAGCCGTTGCACTACTGATTGTACCTAAAAGAAACAACTGCAGATATTAAATCTTTGACAGAATATTGTGTGATGAAGAGGAATTGGGAAGGAGGCCAGAGAAGCACGTTGATGTGAGGCTCACATAGTTTTGTCTTTAACTTACCACCCAAAATTTTTAAGCAAAAAACTAACTCCGCACATATTCAGAAACAATGTTCCCCAAAATTTCTGACACCATAGGCAACAAATTAGAAATCAAATGTATTAGAGCAGTCTAGATGGTTGATTTTTTGATTCAATAAATGGATAATGCATATGAGTAAATGGTTCAGACATTTTAATTCACGCGTTTCACTGAATTAAGGTGACAGACAGACAACCTAATTCTCTATATAAAATGACATGTAAATTAGTAGTAAGAAAACATTTACCGGCTTAAACACCCTAAAGTATTTAACCAGCAGTGATCCAATCTTCTCTCTCAGATAAAACAACTGCAGGATTAAATGAAATTAGCATCAGTGATATTAAAATTTTAAATGAGCACCCAATCTAATTAGACGGCACATGCTGGACATGAACTCGATATATGAACTACACGTTAGTTAGGCTCCATGGTTGACGATATTGAAGTGCTTCAAAAAATTTTGAAAGGTAAATTTTGCATATCATATGCATTTGGTACACAGAAATCATCTAGAAGCTTGGAAATACTCGTAAATTTTTAAATAAGTTTTTTACATGGTTCAAATTACATATTACTACTTTCATTAACATAGGCTCAAAAAAACCCCGCTGACATCAAGCGGAACGATTTCTTATGTATTTAAAATGCACACGTCTATATTTTTAAGATAAAAAAGGATTTATATCTGCCTACTTCAAATTCGTAGATGCCAAACAAGGTAAGCAGCACATTTGTTCCATAAAGTTTGCCTCCCACAGACCTTCTTAAATGTTAAATACATGGATTATACTACAGACTTTGTTGAAAAAAATCCCAAGCTGTAAAATCCTATTTAAACACTCGATCCAAGGGGATCACTGACCTTTCTCAGATTCCTAACATTGCAAAAGCCTACATGACATTATATTCATAATTTGATGCTACTCATCTTTTGAAAATGGTTATCTGCATATCGAGCACTTGCAATTATCTGTCCATAAATTATCACGGTGAACAGCTCTCTCAACATTGTTACAACTTCCATTAAAACTTATTTGGTTGATTTTTTTGGGCGCAATTCCATTTCTTCATAAAAAAGGCAAAACTAAAGCCGTAGATCACCACAAGATCTCCTAATCTTTTCAACAACTCAGAGTTGGACATGCAATAGTACGTATAAATATTCCAACAGAATAATTTAACACGAGAAACCCATGGATAATGATTCCTACCAAGTACCAAGCTCCTGATTCAGAAAAATGAAAATATAAATGTGAAATAAAATGACATAATTTCATTTTTATATGGTAAAAGACAAATTTCTTTGATGAGGAGACACTGTTTCGTCCCGAAGCTTTTATCAACCCTATCTAGGTTAAAATTTGCAACTCTTTACAAAATTGTGTATTACTAAACTAAGGTAGTAGCGGATCTTATATTACATTCAATTGAGAAATGACATCAATGAATACTTCCTTGCAACAGGGAATTGTGTGACCAGCCATTGGATGGTCATATCCAAATTCTTCCCCAGCTTGAAGTAATAAATCTTGAAACAAAGGCTGGTTCAATTATGATAATGGAATAACAAATCTCTTCTTCTCACCCTCTCCAACATAAACTGTAAAATGACCTTTTGGAATATCTAACATTGTTTGAATTCCCTTCAATGAAGACTGTCGAAGAAAATGCTTGGAATGAATAATTCGAGGCATGTGGATGGCCTTGGTTAGGAAGGGTTTTCTTGCTTGATAAGAGGAAGTTAAACAAAAATTCTCAAATGTTTGAAACAAGTAAAAGATGAGATTTTGTGAGGGACTTGTGTTTGATTGGATGATAAACTATATATATAGATGAATGACACACTGGTAATCTTTAATTTTTAAAGTTTGTGCTGAAGAGGGTTTAAATAGGAACCAGATAGCCAGACAGGATCATTAGCACATGAGAAATCACATGAATCTGTCTTCCAATCATCAAAAATAGTGGAAAGCATATCAAAACTTTCTTTGTTTTGAAAAATAAAAAATAAATTCCTCAGCTTTTAAGAAAGATGGCATTCGAAGGACAATTTGAATGAAAGAAATAAGGACTATAGATCGAGTCTTCTGGATTAAAGCAAAGTCTGGTCCTACACTCAGAAACATGCTTGAGACACCTCATCTTTCCTATCTAAAGGTGATTAAACATTAATCAAAGTTTGTACCTGTTGGGATGCCAAAGCAGCTACACTACCGGTTCTAACTAAAATTAAAAATTTCAGATACTAAATCTTCAACAGCAGATTGTGCGATATAGAGGAATCGGTATAGGGGCTAAAGAAACACATTAGCATAGCATGAGGGATCACATGGTTTTTTGTTTCAATCACCACCCAAAATTTTTAAGCAATGAACTAGCTGCATGCATATTCAGAAACATTATTCCCCACAGTTCCTAATACCGAAGGCTGCAACTTAGAATATTAACCAAATGAGACACCTCATCTTTCCTATCTAAAGGTGATTAAACATTAATCAAAGTTTGTACCTGTTGGGATGCCAAAGCAGCTACACTACCAGTTCTAACTAAAATTAAAAATTTCAGATACTAAATCTT
Source organism: Fraxinus greggii (assembly GCA_903798315.1). Lineage (NCBI taxonomy): Eukaryota > Viridiplantae > Streptophyta > Magnoliopsida > Lamiales > Oleaceae > Fraxinus > Fraxinus greggii. Next base: position 2,225 of record CAIGRK010258681.1, on the reverse strand, counting down.
CAACAGCAGATTGTGCGATATAGAGGAATCGGGATAGGGGCTAAAGAAACACATTAGCATAGCATGAGGAATCACATGGTTTTGTCTTTCAATCACCACCCAAAATTTTTAAGCAATGAACTAGCTGCATGCATATTCAGAAACATTATTCCCCACAGTTCCTAATACCGAAGGCTGCAACTTAGAATATTAACCAAAGCTATTTTAGTAGTTTAGTTGGCCAGTTTTGGTTCAATCAAAGGATAAAGCAGATCAGTACAAGTTCGAGACATAGAAATTCATATGTTTTCCCGAAATAAGATGTCATATACTAGGCAAGCCTGATTCTCTGTATAAGGTGATGTATAGATAAGCAGTAAGAAAGAAAATATCTCCCTATATACATGCTCTTAGTATTGTCTAGTCATGGTTGACGTAGTTGTAGTGCTCAACTTTTAGAAACTAATTTTTGCATATATTTCATAAACTGTTTAATTAGAACATGAAAATAATTTTATTTTTTAAAATTCTGGAAAAGTTGCAAAATTTTTGAGAAAACTGCGGGCTTCTGTTTCAAATTACATAATTCTCGTTACTTCTGGCAACACAGACCTCAAACAGCAATTCCCCTGCGTCTGTTTGGTCTGTTTTTCTTTTTCTTTTCTTTTTTTTTGGCCATTGTCCAATAGAAAATTACCCAAATGTATGAATTCTGGCACCGCTTTTCTGTACAAATAGCAGCTCTCGACGTCAAAAGAACCCTGATGAAATTAGACAGACAAGTATATCTTCTGTTATTAAGTATTTAAACATCTTAGATCTGCCTATTTCATATGTATGAATGAGAATCATGGTCAGCTGCACGTCTGTACTGAAAGAATTTGATCTGCCTGTTTCAAACATATGCATAAATCGAGCTAATTGAACTTTTTTCGGCATATCCTGAGCTCCAAAATTCAATATAAAGACTCAATCCATGGATTAACTCACCTTTCTCAGATTCCTGACGCTGCATGGCACACAATAGTAGCAATTGTGACAAAAACTCAACTTTTGCATAAAAATCTCAGCATTGTTTGCTTCAATTATCTAATCTCATCATGAATATTTTTTGCAGGAATCAATTAACCAACTTTAATTTTCTGTCAATAATATTCACAAGGAGAACACCTGTCACAACATTCAGTGGCGGACCCAGCACCTGGCGAGCCCCCGCGGCCGCCCGTGCTGGATCCGTCGGGAGCGCTGATGTCGCCGGGTAAAATTGCAGAGCCGGAACTGGAGGAAATGCTGGAGAAGATGACCGTGAAAAAGAAGTAGGCTGTTGTTTTTTTTTATCTTTGACCAGCTGGGCTGGCACTTGGGCAGCTGGGCTGGCACTTGGGCTGATTAATGTGTAAAAAAAATTAGGCCCAATAATAGAGGAAAGGGTCCAATTCCAAACCCCAAAGGCAAACCGGCAAGGTAACTTATTTCCCAATTCTCAATTTGTCTATTCCAATTAGAAGAAGAAGCTGCAGCTGGGGCGAAGCCAAAGAAATGCGTGTGAATTGATTTTTGTGTATTCCAGGCACTTTGGATGATATAATAGTTCTTAAGCTATGGAGAATCGGTAATTGATTTTTGTGTCTGTTATGTGTCGGTGAAGCCGTGAAGGTGGCCAATGATTGGAAGCGCTGACGGCGGACTTGGTGGCACATTCTGGCAGCGTTTTCTTGCATTTGATGGAAACTTGTAAATGAGAATTGAGAAGATTAAAGAGAGAAGCGTGCATATATATTTTGTTCCCATTCTTGCTCGATAATATGCTTATTCGTGCTCTGCCTACATGTATGTTAAATAGACTGCAACAAAATTGCTGATATATATATTTATTTGTGTATGTAATATGTATGTATAGAGAGAGGGAGGGGGACGGCAACAAAGAATAAGGGTGAAAATGGTGTATGTAATATATATATGGGATTGTTTTCCATGGAGGAATATTTTGACATTTGTATTAAAGATTCACCTACCAATTGAATGGGTTTGAATAGATAAGTTTATAATTTATATAATTCTATGATTCGGTACTAATACTACAAAAAATCGTACCTTTTGATTTGGTAATTACCAAATACCAATTAATGTGTTGTTACATGCTAAATATTTTACTGTCTTTTGGTTCTTTTGTAAATTGTGTTTGTATTTTGATTTCTTTTGCTATTTTTTTGGGTGCTTTCTATTCAAGAAGCTAGAGTTTAGGG
>CAIGRK010258678.1:0-14201 GCA_903798315.1 Fraxinus greggii | reverse complement strand
CTAAACAAGATTTAAGAATAAAACATATTACAACTAGAAAAGGAAATTGGAAAAGATAATTAAAAAAGACAAACTCCTAGATAAAGTGAAACTGTTAATTATAATTGTGATGTACTACATCAATCCCCTCCACTTGATACAGAACAGCTCAAAACTGCTGTGCTTAAAACTTTCAATCCCGTATATATCAAGAACTCCTATTATTGTCTTTGAGTTTGGATCGTGTCCAACGGAGGTACTTATTTTTTCCACAACCCAGTCAAACATGCGAGAATATATAGTTTTAGCCAACGTATCACTGCTACTCAAAGCAGCCTCTGGATGAAGAGTCCAAGTAATAACTTTCTTAGAGTCACCATCACGCGCTTAATTAGTGCATCTTCCAAGCTCTTGGGGTCACACTTGAGCAATTCAACATTATTATTAAGATGAAATCCAGAATTCATCCTTAATCACAGACGAATTGACCTTACTATTAAGAGCAATATTATAACACACCCTGATGACTCGAAGCAATAGTTCATCATGAACCCTGAACTTAGTCGATGCTACAGCGGTAAGAAGCAACTTCAATACTTGAAGAGTAGTGCTGTCAAGTGAAAAATTATGTGCACAACTGCAGACCTTACTGAGAATATTAGTGAATAGTTGCGCATTTTAGCACCATCTAGACCAGGATCACCCTCAAGGTGATTGTACCCAATGAGCTTATGGAGGCAATACAGTGCAATCTCCACGACTCTAATGTTCTTGGCCTCTAATGCAATTCGAAGTGGATTCAGAACAAGCTCAGCCTGAGCTCCTCCTAAAGTATGGCCTGCACTTTCTAAGGCTGTCATGATAGATCCACTATTGTCCGCAGGTCGGCTAGCAGATTCCACCTCCTTAGCAATAGCTGGAACAGCGTTTGATTGATCTGATTCTGTCTCAGATTTTTCAGCTCTAGCATCAGTTGCAGGTAAATTACTTGTCACTTCAACTGGGGATGATGCTTGATTGGATTCATCATAATTAGATAGTTGACTATTGTCCTTTGCACTGACTTTAATTCCTTCATAATTGACAAGTTTAATTCCCTTCTCTTTGACACTTCCAAACTTCAACTTGCTCATCATCGGACTGTAGCTTGATCTTGGAGTTTTCAATTGCAATTTCCATATACAAGGAATCGGCAAGTTTCGGATTTTCAACTTGCACGTTTTTATTTTCCTATTTTAGTATCACGGCTGGTAACATCTTGATTATCTTGAATTACTTCTTTTTAACCTCATCATCTGCCTTATAAGCCTTTTTCTCTTTTTTATTCATAAATTGCTCATCACTTGACACCAAGACAATTTTTTTATCGTACTATCTAAACACATATCTATTATCTTGACCTAAGTAAGTGACATCTACATCATAGTACCATGGTTGTCCACAAAGTATATGACAACCGTCCATCTCTACCATATTACATATAATCTCAACTTTGTAGTACTTTCCAAGCAAAAGTGAAATTTTATATTCCTCTATATTTTGAATTTCTTGCCCCTGTGAAGCTTGATAGCAAGATGAGTATTTTTCAGTCTTCAAATTTAAAGCCTTAACCAATGCTTTGGACACCAAGTTCTAACTACTCTTATGATTTATTATCACTTTGCATATTTTGTTGTTGATGGTATATCGTGTTTTAAATATTTTGTTGCGCTTCAAATTGGACTCTTTTATATTTGCTCTATAGACTTTCGTAGAATCCTTGATAACTTGTATGTATTCAAATTTAGCTGGGAATTGAGGAAACTCTCTAATCACCTGTTGTCGTATTTTAATCTTATTGAAGCAACCAACATTCATAGCAGTTAAAATTTGCAAATTGTTTTTAGCTTGCTTCTCCATGGACTCGTAATTCCTTTCAAGACTCAACGCAGTCAGCATTTACGTGATATTTTGAAAGGTTTCATCGATCCCCTCGATTATTTGTTCGAGTTTGTCAAGCCTCCGTTCATCGTCAGCGGTTCAACTGCTACCAATACCTTCGTCGGCCATTGGATTAAGGCAATTTCCTTGCTCTGATACCAATTTTGGTACGGAAGCATTTAGAATAGAATTATGTTGAAATAATCTTGCTTTGTATTGATATACGATTGATTGTGTTGAAAAGTGTACAATGACTTTGTATTTATAGGCAAAATTATACTCTAATCCTATTAATAAAAGGAAACCAAAATAAAGAAACTAAATTCTAAAAGGAAGTAAACAAATCATAATCTAAACAAGATTTAAGAATAAAACATATTACAACTAGGAAAGGAAATTAGAAAAGATAATTAAAAAAGACAAACTCCTAGATAAAGTGAAACTATTAATTATAGTTGTGATGTACTACATCATAAACTCACCACATACTTTTGATTATTCGGTATAATAGCTAAAGAGTAACTTTGATGATGTACCACTTATCAGATTAAATTGCATTAAATGTCAAATTAAAAATTATAAAGAAGAAACCAATTTAACAAAACCAGAGGCACGAGTACAGGAATAATTTCAAATCCCTGGAAATAAATAACAAGATAATAACATAAGAATGCACCTTGATGTAGCTATGTCATTTGAATAGTCTCTGAAAGATTTGTTATCTCCACTAAGCATGGATCGACTACGTGCTTGAAATGAAGGATGCTCCGGACTGCAAATTACAACAGTCAAGTATAACATGGATTATAACCTAAAATCCTTCCTCTATAACTTTTCAAATGCAAGTTTCAGGCATTGTAGATCATAGTTACCATACAGAAGTAAGAGTTATTTAGGAAAGTTCAGATGACTCATAATAGCGTTCACTAATGTATAGTACATATAATTAATAAATGAAGAATTTAAAAGATGTCACGACGTCCGAGAACAAAACCAGAAAATATAACGGGAAAGTATCTATCCAACTGCGCTTTGCATGGTGGCAATATGCTAAATTTATTTTACTGAATTATAGGTGTTCTGAAAAACAATTACTTTTTAGGTCTTCTATAAACCAATACAATCATGCCACAAGCCAGTAAACGAATCATTTAGCTAAGATACCATTTCCTTAAAAGTTACAAGTGATCTTAATAGGTATTGCTAGCTCTCATGAAGAGGATATAAGAATGCAATCAGATAAGTTCTGATCAGAGAAAAGGATTTTCAGATAAAATATTACTTATAAAAACCATCAATATTATATTGCTGGGATATATATCCTGAAACTAATTAGTTTTTCCTACTTTTCATTTTCTATTTACTAATGCAATCTTTACTTAGTCGTTCAATAGTTCAAATCAAAACACTTAGACAATACAATTAGCCTTTGTTTTTTATTTAATGGCCCGTTGTGGTTGCCAACAATTTAGTTGCTTTAGATCTTCACTAAATCTAGCAAGGAACCAAAGGAAGCGATGAAAAAGGAATCAAAGAGCCGACTTCCAATTAGTTAGGAATAAGGCTTACTTTGTTGTTGTTGTTGTATGTCTTTCCTCTCACAATTCAAGTAGATTACAAGCGGCAGGGCCATTTGTGTTATTTGCCAGAAGTGGGCCAACAATCGTCTCGTAAACAAACTTATGGTCTTCTTGTATCAAAATATTTGACACTTCTTATTACTGCAGTAAATTCTTTTTCACCATGTATTCAGTCTCAATTATTACTCAGATCTCATCTTACGAAGAGGTGCACAATTTGTTGATAAAAGTATTAGCAGAGTATCCAATTAAATTTGTGCACCATGTTTAGCGAAGAATAAGAATTCCTGTGAAATAGTACCCATGGTTTGTCTAATATTTATGGTACAATTTGATGACTCCTGGTAAATACAATGACACTCAAATATTATGCATTGAGGAAACTGGAACTTGTGGAGACAATGAAAAAGAGATACTCATCTGTGATTTGAAAGTATTCATCATACCTTAATTGGAAAATAAGGAAAAATATTTGTACCAATAATTCAAGGTTTCATTTTTCATATTATAAAACTTCAGAGATTAAGATACAAAGTTCTAGAACTGAATAACCATGTTCTCAATTAAAGCTTCGTATAAACAGAAGTCCAGTTTATCAAGGAAAACCTTGAGCTGGCAGTCCTTTGTTCAGGAATTATCTGCCTCCGGCCCCTTCGCCAAAATGTAGCGGCAATATTAGGTTCACTGTGTGGTAAGCTGAGACAACAATATAAATTAGTAAGATAGCCTCTTGAAAAAGAAATTGCAAGTGAAAATCAAGCATATTCCAAGAAATAAAACAAAATTAAAATGTACAGAATTAATAATACTTCAGTTTTCTATCAACTGAGTTCAATCGCAACATCATATTCCCCAAAGAAGGCCCAGCTGCATTTGTACACGCTTCAAGTCTATGCTGATACAGGAGGCGATCTTCTTTCTCAGCACTGTAGAATAAAAAAGTTACAATAAATACCAAAAATGTAGAGAAGGACATCCAATTAACTGATGTGTTTCTCTTCTCCAAAGATCCTTCATTCCAGAAAAGGAAATCTTTATTTCTACAATTATTGAAATACAATTTTAAAAGGAAGCCCTAATGGTTACACATTTCCTGAGTGAAAAATGATATTATGCTAACCTCATAGGATCAACTGTCTCTGATACCCCATATAGAGGACTGTTCGGTCCCATTGGAGAATCACAAGACTCATTTTCTGCAGAATCACTCTCCCCGGCAGCAGATATGTGAGTCAAAAATATAGCCTTGGTTGATCGCGGTATCAGCTGGCCAGGAAACCGAGTGAGATCAACTAGCAGTTCGACAGAATTCAGCACAACTAAGACAGACATATGTTTGTATGAGTCAACACACTCAGAATCTCCTTCAGTGGGCAAACCCTGATAAGGAAAACCATATATACACGCGATGAGAAAGAACAAAACTGAAAAGACCATCAGAAAGAAAGACCTCAAAATTCGCTACAATAGTCCTCAAAGGTAGATATTATCATAAGTTAATAACAGAGGAGATAAATGAAAAAGTAGTACGATTCCCCAGAAGAAAGTAAAGCTTACCGCCACTAGTGTATTTTCAAGTCCTACAGTATCTGCAAGAACTTTAAACAATATTGCTCGAGGTCTGCATGAACCATGCTTTATTTGGCCCAGCATCTGCACCCCTTGATTTTCTAATATATGAGAGGTGTCCTCAAGAACATCTTTCTTTGGACTTAGTTCCGAATTTGGCCGGCCATAAACATCAGATACCTATTCGAGAAATCAGAAAAAATAAGACATTTCTATAAGCAATTTTGAAAAACCAAATGACCATCAACATGGTAAGGTGTACTGACAAATTAATTAACTGCAAATGCAATTAAAAACAGTCCACTAAACATTAAGAAACATCAACAAAACTTTGCAAGTCCTCCCCATCAATGTCTTTCCAGCCCTGCATATAATGGAAGAGCTGAAATTCTATGGCGCGGATCGCAAGAGCAAGCACACATAATACTACAAGTAAAAATATACGCATCATTTTACAAGGGTAAAGACAGACAATAGTTCATGTTCTAAACTGCTACAGAATGGGAAAAATATCTATTTTATCATAAAAGTCCCCCTTCATACTTTTAATGGGCAGTTATGCAACCAAATAACATTTCCCTATTATATGCATGAGAAAGACAAATTAACACTCTTTTTTATCAAATTGATGTGCATGGATTTATGGTAGATTGCAGAATTTTCTATCACTCGTATTACAAAAAATCAGTTTCCTTAAACTAATCTAGGGATAGCCAATGAAAACTACCACATCATGGCATTTCAATAAAGATTCATCCTCCAATAAGAGAAAGCAAGTGGGAAAAAATGGATTTCATGGGTGTCCATGACAAGAGAGCATATATGAAAGAATAAGATCACTCTTCTAACTGTCTGTCTCCTATGTTTTTTCTTCCAGATAAAAGATGAATTGGGAGTCCATAAAAGAGCAAATCAAGAGGTTCCACCCTGTTAGGTCCTTCTCGAGTTTAAATTAGTTTTGTTATTTCTATTATTATTGAATTTATTTGGAGCAACTAGAGCATTTTACAGTGCATGCAAGTATTGCTTGTCAAGCATGCTATTGCCCTAAATGAGTAGTTCGGTGGATTCCCCTCAAATAAGAACAGTCCTACGTAAAGTAAAAGGCATCTATGAAAGATGAAGAGAACAGTCTCAATAAGAGAACCTAATTTCCAATAAGAATTGTTTAGAAGTAACATTTGAAAATTGTACTCGAATTTTGAGTAAAGAACTTGAAATTAGCAATACCTAATAAAGACATTAATGGAATAAAAAAATAACAAACTAAAATGAAACTGATATAATAAGATTAAAATGATGAACCGAATACTCACTAATCCAGCAATCTTTTTAATCATAGCTGCAGGATTCGCATTCAAGCCCTTGATCAGACCCACAATTAGCTGCTTTAGCATGGAAAGCTTCTTATCTTTCACTGCATCCACAAGAATAACCTCAGCTCTCAAACCCTCAAGCTCCAAGGCTTGAAGCTCCTCCAGAGGAGGTATATCTTCGTACAGTTCCTTGAGCTTTTTATCCTGTCAATGACGACAATATTAGGAAAGTGCCTCTTGAATGGGAAAAAAGAATAAAAAGCTAGCAACACAAATCTGACAAAATCATCAGCAGGAAATATAGATCAAAAGACTTAGGTGAGTGAAGCATCAGGGCTTCAGGGAGAATAGCACAAGTTATTGCTGAAGCAACTAAATACATGACAGAATTTAAGTTTTCTTTCTAGGGTCAGCCAAGTAAAAGATTGGGACTGCAAATATATAAAGAGTCCTGCCATCTTAAAAAAATGTCATCCATTTATTATAGAAACTAAATTCGGAATCCTCTTCAAGAACTGTCTTGTCCCCGACTTTTGAATTTGGGATGCTTGACATTAAATGGAATTTTTTTACAAAAGGAAACAATTCTTATTTGATGTTCCAATTTACCTTCTGAAAAGGTAACACCAATTAAACAAAAATGCAAAGAAAACAAGCCAACTGTTTCTCATCCTTTCATGGACGTGATGGTTAATCCTAATTAATGTCCCACCCATCCCCACAGCTATTTTTTTTGTTCAAAAGAATCAACAAGAATCTGATGTTTTCATCTTGGGCTGCAACATTGATTAAACCTCGGCTTCAAAATTGTTCTACAATAGAGTTAAAGTGAACCAGTTAAATGTGCATATTGTATTCATCTATTTGTTTATTCTTATGCTTGCCGGGGGGAAGGGGGTTAACTGTGAGTAGGAAATGAATGGAGATATCTAATCAAGAACTCTGATTGATGTCCTTCGTGAACTGGCAACTTTATCGAGTACAATATTTCTTCCCCATAATAAAATGACAAAAAGGAATAAGTAGGAGGCCATCCATGGCCTAGAGGTTCCCAGCTTTTTAAGCAAAGCAACAAGGTTGCTGCTTTTGATCATGTCTACATTTTATTTTAGTAGAACTAGGGAAAAATACTATTTTTCTTCTTCCTCTAATGGGGAAAAACTAATAAGGAAAACAGCAGTGAGAAAGGAAAAAAAGTTGCTAGCAATTTATTACTACTTTTAATTACCCAAGGGAAACAATAATTCAGTAATTGTTAGAAAAGACCCCTACTGTGCAACTGTGCAGTACTTAGTATGACATGAAAATGGTTTTCAAGATGACAGATACAATCTAACAACGGAATGATCTCTGTGAGTAGGAAATGAATGGAGATATCTACTCAAGAACTGAGATCGGTGTCTTTCTCAAACTGGCAACTTTATCTTTGAGTACAATATTTCTTACCCATAATAAAATGACAAAAAGGAATTAGTGAAAAAATAGGCGATCCATGGCCTAGAGGTTCCCAACTTTTTAAGCAAAGCAACAAGGTTGCTGCTTTTGATCATGTCTACATTTTATTTTGATAGAACTGGGGAAAAAGATTATTTTTCTTCTTCCTCTAATGGGGAAAAACTAATAAGGAAAACAGCAGTGAGAAAGGAAAAAAAAAGTTTGCAATTTATTACTACTTTTAATTATCCAAGGGAAACAATGATTCAATAATTGTTAGAGAAGACTCCTACCAGGCAATTATGCAGTACATCTTAAATGGAAATACAATTCTATGTTATAGTATGGGATATTTCCATTCAGTTTTTACTTCAAATAAAGTTTGCAAATCCTACCCAAAAAAAGACCATTTTCAAATCTTCAACAGGTTTGAGGTTGTGTGCAATTACTGTCACTTTAACCAGCATAGAAGAATAGATTTTAGCACCATGGAGTGTCTTTAGCAGAAGTTATTTAGTCAACAACTATCTACAAATTGTCAAAAAAAAGTTACGCATATTACGAGTGAACATTAAGCAAAGAAGCATCATGTACATATTACTCTGAACTTTCTCTTGTGGCAAGAATTAGCATTTAAGATGCCGGAGCAAATAGAAATAACTCCTACTAATGGTTACAACTAGTTCAGTTTCTCAAGAAAATCAAGAGACATAAATCATGAAAGCTAATATATTATATATAACATGCTAGTAACCTAGAGATATTAGTTTTAGTTCTCACGGGAACAACATAGTAGAATCCGTTTGGAATAGGTTCAGAAAGCATTCCGGTGCTCCAAAGGATCTGTGATGCCATCTTACATGACAATCTATCACCTTTCACGTTGTAGGGAGATTCTTTATCTCTCAGAATTTCTCCTTTAGAATCCAAGGAAACAGATCCAAATTTTTCGACAAAATCTAAAGACCTCCATTTAGCACTACGAGGCCTGTGCTCTGATGGAGCATCATCTAGCGTATCCTCCATGTACATAGATCTTGAGATGCAATACCATCTCGTTAAAATGTCTTACCCCATAAAAGGATTTATAAGACACGTTTTCTTAAACACGCAAACTCATTGATATATAAACTTCTTTCCTTCTGACTCCCATATGCTGGAGGTCATGCAACCTGAAAAGTGGATAAAAGAGTTACAACTCACAGTCAATAGGTATATTCTTAATTCAAAAGGATTAATACTGTTGAGAGGCATGTCAAAAAGCAGAGAGAGAGTAAAAGGATAGGTTTTAAAGTACAGCAATAAAATGTTCAAATAGCTGACACAGAATTCAAACTAAAGCTACACAGTATATGAAGAAAACAAAAGAGATGGAGCAATAAACAACCCTTCATAAGCAGACACACATACAAAAAAGGATAAAAGGAAACAAAAAATAACAAAACAAGAAAGAAGATAAAGAAAGAAACAAAAGATGGAGAAATAAAAACCTCGAAAGGGTGAAAAATAGACAGGGAATTGCAACTGAACTTCCGAAAGCAGAGACAAAGTTTTCATTGTAAATGATACAAATGGAAACCCATAAACTCCATCCAGTGTAAAGAACTTGGTATATAAGCAATGCAGAGTTGATACTTGGTCCATATAAACACTAGCTTTGCGCTCTACCAAATAGATCGAAACTCTGTACTTTCTCCTATAGTTCTGATCAGTCAGCATAGGCCACCAGTGATGCAGGCAATCAAAAGCTCTAAGCAAGATCAAAGGAAGAATTTTGAAACAATGCAGGAATTTTTGAAAATATTTTACAGCCAAAAAGGGATCTTGATGGAGCCTATATTATTTGAAAAAAAATCAGGTTTTATGTACTTTTAGGAGCTGCATTATTTTAATAATTAGCTAAAAAGTAAAGTTTTCCACAAGTTAATGCCTACCCATTAAAAATTCCTCCATTGCAGAAACCCTCAATGGGTTTCCTACATAACAAAAGCTCGTAATAAATACCCATTTTTGCATTGCAAGTTTTGAACAAAATAATACCAGCATGGGTTTTTCCTAACACATAAATCTAATTGCATGTCCTTTAGAAGGATAAAGTAAAATCAGCAATAATGCGTACTTCCAATCATCCAATTTTAACGACAAGCTGACAAAAGTTCCAGAGGATACCAAGTACCTTTGTAAGCCTTTAGTATCCAAAAGCAAAGTAATTACTAGGAAAAAAGAGAGTTGTATTCAAATTTCTCCCACCTTAAAAGCCTTAATCTTTGTTTGCGTAAACTTAACCACTTACACAGATATTGAGACATTGCCAAACAAAACCATCACATTTAATTAGTAAATGTTAAGCGTTTATAAAACCTTTAATAAGATAAAAGGAAAAGACAGGCTGTTCAATCCTATAAATATTTAAAACCTTACAAAAAATAATTTTCTACAATACCCTAAAAATTTAGGATTAATAGGAATAACATAAACCCGAGAAATGAAGTGAGCATGAATATAGAACCACATCCATAACAAGCTTCTCCTCTAAACTTTAACCAGAATGTCGGAAGAAGAAGAGAGGAGAGAGAATTTGAGCTTAGCATGAAAGTACTATCAACACAAATTCTGGAGTTCCAGATTGTTATCCTCAATTATTTCTCAAAAAAGAAAAGGTTCAGAAGGAAGACACTATTGCAGATAGAAAAAGCATTGTCATTCCTGACACCACCAATTTGTCTTAACCATGATTCTTAAGAGGAATGGGGAAAGAAAAATGTGCTTCAAAACGCTGCAAGAAACAATCAAACATCCAATATCCCCAAAGGATTGCATAATCCTCAGATGATTTTTGATTGAATCCCTTCAGTACGATCCACGTTTCAATGTTGTTACTCTCCAAGCTTCATGGTCTGTGGATCTTCAACCACTAGACATCCAGCAACCTAAAATTCTATTGGTGTTTGTTGATATGGAACGTAGATTCCCGAGGAAAGGAAAACATTAAACAATACAACTATGGTTGTCCCAACAAAGCAGTATCTGGTCATCATCTGAGTGTTACCAGGTACTAGTGTTGAAATTTTCTATTCAGTGATCCACATTATCCATGTCAGAAAATCTGTAGGAAACAGATGACTCTCTAAGACTCATCAGTGACCACTACCATGGTACATACTCTATCACCAGCACCAATAATGTGAAGCTTCAGCATGCCCTGTACAGTGAAGAGCGTGATGGTATATGACATTATAGATATCACATTTGGATTAACTGAAGCAATCTAACAGTCCGCCTTCTCCAAATTTTGGTTCATCAAAGCCGCAAGATCTCAGCAATAAGTCCTCCAAAACTGTGGCACGTAAATGACTCGCATACTCCAGGTCATGAGGCATGATCAATACTAGAATGATCAATACAAACAGCAACACTGAATTTCCAGGCCAAAAATCTTACTGTTCGCCTCTCAAAGATTTCAGTTTACTTTAGTGTTCAATCACATTGGATTATTCACTAAACACAAACGCAGTTAAAATTGTTTATTCATTAGCCACATACATTTACAGACACAAAATTCTATCACTAGTTATCAAATTTCACGGGCAACCATCATATTAAACAAATGCAGTATCACTCACTAAAAAAACACAACTACAATTCAATGTCCACAGTCCAGGTCATGCAACACCTAAAAATCAGAAACACGACACAAAATTTCTCGAATCCATCTTCCAGCATTCAATTACACCTACCACAACTCAACAATTCAATCATTTATCTTCATTCATTTCAACTCCGATCACTAAAAATCATCTAAATTCTAAAAAATATATATATAAAATAAAGAATTCAAATCAAATAAACATATAAAATCAATAAACTACACAAAGATTAGGCGTGATCGAGTAGCTCACCAGCAACCGATCTTAGCAAAGAGAAACACAAGTCACATTCGAATCCTCGGAGTTTCCGCTACCAAATTTCGCCGTCTAAATCGAAGATTTGAAATCAAAATAGATTTTTATTCGAATTAGAAAGAGTGTGCGCGTAGATGCAAACGTACAAATAGAGTGATTGTGTGACAATACATACACGCGCATATATATACACACTGTAAAGAGAGGCGGGGGTTTTATTTGACTGCAATTAATATTTTCGGGCTTAATAGCCCCTTATTTTGGGTTTGTGGGACAACATTTTGACTCAATGTACAATCATTTTATGCACAAAGTACAATGTCTGTTGATTGGACTCAAAATTCGCATAAAAGGTACATCATATTTTGGGTTGCGTACAATGATATTAATGATTACAGATAATTTCAAAAAAGGTCATTAATGTTTAAATGAAATTTCAATTTGGTCCAACTTTAGATCCGACTTTGGCCCGCTAAACTTTGACATAGACTAGCAATTGTGACATTATAAATCTCCAAAACAAAAAGCGAATTTCAGGAGGAAAAACATAACGTTTAGTCATCAAAATCACTGGTCTCTCCCTTTAATCCTAACTATATTTTTCATTATCAATAAATAATAAAAATGTCTAAAGAGGAGATCAGTTAGAAAGAATCTATCATTTTAACGGATAAATGTTTTAACGTTTTGGTGTTGGTCGTGCTAATGAAGTAACGAGTTATTTGGTAATACATGTTAATTTTAGTGATAAAATGAGTAAAAAAATTAGTTTAAGGATCAATTTGAATATATTATTGAATTGTAGAGGACATTGATGATATTAACTTATTAATAAAGAGAATTGAAGTGCAGAAACTATTTATTTTAATCTGAAAATACTGTAGATTAATTATTTTATAATTGGGGTGAATCACGTGGTTTGAGGTTGCGAGGTTATCGCCAGCTGGTAGATGAGGGGTGGCTCACCAACAGCCACGCCTTCCTTCTTCCGCGTGAACTCTTTCAAAAGTTTATTTATAACATTGTCCTTGGAAAAATTGTAGTTAAAAAATATAAAATAATTTTAAATTTACGTATAATATTATTTTATTAAAGAATATGTGGTTAAAAAGAAAAATATATATATAGTTTTCATAAAATGAAATCAAAACGGCCCCAATTTTTCTCTTTTTCTTTTTCTTTTTTTTTTTTTTGGTTAGTATTTCTTGTTAGGATAGAAGTTAGTCGAGATGGCAAAATGATTCGATCATATCTCATTCTGTACTAACGAGAATCGAGGTGGGAACGGTAACCGTGTTTTAATTTCTTGTCCTGCCTCGATGCTTTCTTTCTATTATTGTACATACGAAAATCGCGACGATAAAATATGGGTATTTTTGCACTGTTCCTTGGTCTCCAAAAATCCCTGATGCGGATGGTAGACGATCACTTTGTCCCGACCCGTTGTCGTCCTAGAAAATAGAATGAATTGAGTTTGTTAATTGTTATCACTTTTTTGTTGCTAGAATTAAGTGCGTACGTAAGTTAAAACTGAATAGAACTTGAAGAGTCATAGTCCAAAACGTATGGATGAGAATTAATTGGGAAAAATTCAAAATTAAGAGATTTAATTTTACATATTTTAAATTTAAGACATCAAGTTTAAAATTTCAAATTTCAGATTTTTTTTAAGGTTTAAAATTTCAAATTTCGGATTTTTATAAATTAATTAATTAATTAATTAAACATATATTTTATTAATTAAATATATTAAGGTCACAATTTCATATAATTTGGTTCCCATATAATTGATCACAAATCACAAATTTTATATTTCACAAATTATTTTACGCTCACAATTTAAAAATTTTATAAGTCATAATTTGTNAGAACTTGAAGAGTCATAGTCCAAAACGTATGGATGAGAATTAATTGGGAAAAATTCAAAATTAAGAGATTTAATTTTACATATTTTAAATTTAAGACATCAAGTTTAAAATTTCAAATTTCAGATTTTTTTTAAGGTTTAAAATTTCAAATTTCGGATTTTTATAAATTAATTAATTAATTAATTAAACATATATTTTATTAATTAAATATATTAAGGTCACAATTTCATATAATTTGGTTCCCATATAATTGATCACAAATCACAAATTTTATATTTCACAAATTATTTTACGCTCACAATTTAAAAATTTTATAAGTCATAATTTGTTGATCGGTCACAAATCAAAAATTGAAAAGTCACAAATTATTTTACAGTCACAAATCATAAATTTTATAAGTCACGTATTATTCATTGGTCACAGATCAAAAATTTTATGTCACAAATTATTTTACGATCACAGTTCAAAAATTTTATAGGTCACAATTTGTTCATCGGTCACAAATAAAAAATTAAAACGCCACAAATTATTTTATAGTCACAATTCAAAAACTTTACGTGTCATCATTTGTTCATTAGTCACAAATCAAAAATTTTATAAATCACAAATTATTTTATGGTCACAAATCAAAAA
>CAIGRK010258555.1:0-11737 GCA_903798315.1 Fraxinus greggii | reverse complement strand
TTATTTTCTTATTATCCCTTTTAGTAAACACAATTAAGTTCCCAAATTTGCACCGCCTCGAAAGAATCAATAGGCGTGCTTTCGGTCATTTTCCAAGCAGGAATTCTATGGTTACTAACTTGTATTTCGGCGCTCACATGGTTTTATACCCAAAATTACAGCAAATCGATTTAGTAGTCCCCCAGCTTATTTCTCTGTATAAGTTAATCCCTAACTTTTAAGGAAACTATAATTTGTTCCTCGAGACTTTTTTGGGTACAAATCAATGACGTATTCATTCCTCCCGCGCGTCCAAATCTTTGTTAATTGAGTTAATTTCGTAAATGATCATTGATATTCAATTGAAATCTTAAGTTGGTTCTTAAACTATTTTTTTGACCAATTTGGACATTAAAGTTAAATTTTCTTACACAATTTGTCACTCTATTAACAATATTCACCTCACATCCAATATGGCCAATTAAACCTTGATATCAACTAATGGCTTTAATATTCATATCGTCGAAGTGCAAATGTTGAAAATAAACGGGACTCTTAAAAAATAACCTTTACATACAATTAAGAAAATCTCGAACTGTTCCCTTTAGTTCTAGCCATATTTTCACCACTCGTAGAAAAAGCTGAAGTAGAAGGCCAATGGAAGGAATCAATGCTATAACAATATTAGTCTATGTCAAAATTCAAAGACTACATTTTGAATATGATGTTAATTGAGTTAACAAAGTGATCAATTAAGTAATATTATTTAACTATATGGCTCAATAAATACTTTAATGATCAAGTTGAATTTTTGTTTGAACTTCAGTGATTGTATAAACTTAACTCTTTGTTAATTTATTACCTAATTTGTAAAAATGTACAATCTCTAGGCATCGATATTTGTTAGGAAGGAACATTTAGCCCCTATTTGACGTACATTTCTCAAAATCCATTTTTCTCAAAATTTATTTTTAACCACATATATTATATGATACAACTTTTATCAATTTTTCAATAATATATTTTATTAATTTTTATCAAAATTTATTAAAAATCTAATTTTTATTAAAACCAAATAGGGTTTGGCTTTACGACGTTAAACATTTGAGAACCACATGGATTAGCATGGATTTAAACCGTACTTCCACGTGATTGAACATACATAGTGGAAGGAGAAATTAGCATTGGGCTTCCCAATGGTGATTTTAAATTCACAACCTTTTATAGTAAAGTTATAAATATCAACCTATATAAGTTCACGACTCTGGGTTTAAAGGTGACTGAAAATCGTCAATATAGATTAGGGATGGCAACGAGAAAGCTATGAGATGAGTTGGTCATTTTCATCCCCATTTCGTCAGATATTTTTGTTATCTTTCCTTATCCCCATACCTGATTAAAGTAGAACAGGGCGGGTTCGCGGTGGGCGGGATAGGTCCCTGTCCCAAAATTTTATTTATGTCTTTAGTTAGTAAATATTATTACTTTTTTTTTTTACCAATTTGTTAAAAATAATTCATATTCTCTTTAAAAATGATAATCAATGTATTATTTTTGTTTGATTAAAAATTAAATTTGAAATTAACTTTAAGCGGGCGGGTAGCAATGCGAGGACTATGTTTCCCATGCCCGTCCAATACCTTTTTCGGGGCAATGACCCTCTCCCTACCCTGTTTAATCGATTAGGTGGGTAATTCCCACCTCCCGCATTCGGGACATGGTCCACAAGTATCGGATTAAACAGATTTTTTTGCCACCCCTCATATGGATATTAATGCAACTTTAAGTCACATAAAAGTTGGATGCAATTTTGTCGTTTATATTGATGGTTTTCAATATTTAGGGATTTGAATTAATATATTTAAATATGTTGGAGAACGAGAGCCTCACTTTTGAAGGTTAAGGATCCAAAATCATATTACCTGAAAGATCGGAGAGCCTAGCCTAATTTCCCCTAATAAAAGATTGATAATTGACTTCGGATTTTGTAGTGTTACTTGCTAAATGATCAATAGATTTGCACCCATAGTGTAATTTTATCTATATTGTTGACGCTAAACCCAGAAAGTAAACCTCTCCAAACCCACGGGTTTCATTTCTCTCTTTTTGCCTCCCCTACTCAATACACTATCGGCAAGAAGACATTCTCTGTCGATTCAGTCGCTTCTTCAACCTTCTCGAACTGAATCCAACTCTCTCCCTTTCTTTCTTTCTCAATCAATCAATAAACTCTGAACATTTCAATCCCGAAACTCATAATACTACTCTTTTTTCTGTTGATCGATGACGGTGTTGAGCCGCCTAATATTGAGGTACAGAACAGCCTCAGCAGTTCGTGGTTTCTGCACTAAATCTTCTGAAATTGACCTTACCATAGCAGCATCATCAGTAGCTCTTTCTTCTGCTATTCCTGTTGAAAATTCCAATGTGAAGGGAAGGAATGTGCAGTGGGTTTTTCTGGGTTGTCCGGGTGTAGGCAAAGGCACCTATGCTGCTCGATTGTCGAACCTCCTAGGCGTTCCCCATATCGCTACTGGTGATCTTGTGCGCCAAGAGCTCTCCTCTCATGGGCCCCTTTCTTCTCAGGTATCTTTGTTTTTATTTCCCCTCGAATTTATGTAATTAAAATGAATGCATAAGCTTATTTAGACGAGATGAGTTATGGAATAGAGCGGGACATAAAAGCTGGGTTCAAGTCTTGCCACCTCCCATATAATAAAATTGTGGACTTACTAGGCTTCTGATGGGAAAAATGTGAACCTGGACCTTATATAGATTTATGTTGCTGTATATACATATTTGTTTGATTTGCTTCAGACAAAGTGAATTTTGTCCTGCATATCAGTGTATATATTTGTTTTCTTTATGTATTTAGGGATTGGTTCGATAAAATAGTTATTATACTTATATGTTTGTTTCCAGCATTGCACATCATGTATGTGAGTATTTGAGTACACACTATAGATTTGTTACTCGTGTAATGAGGTCTTAATGTGTATATACGAATTTTATTTTTAGAGAAGTGGAATATGTGCTTGTTTTACTGCTTGAATTAGTGACCAAAGCAAGATTTTGAACGACGAAGAATGTTGCATTAGTTTTGAGGACAAATATCTACCTCTATTCTTATTGCTAGACCACGTATTCTTCTTGTTTTTCCTTATTACTCTACTTTTTTAGTTGAGTGATTTGGGAGGGTTAGAATTATTATTAATTTTAATCTTGTTTATCAAAATAGTAATTCTTCTCAACTTGGGATTGAGAAGAAACTACATCATACAGAACATCCTCGGTAGTTCTGAAATAGTCGAGTTACAGGGTCTTTAGGAACTCCCTGAATTAGAACTATATCCTATGTATAGTACTTTTACTTAATTAAACCACAAGAACTTACCACCCAGGAAGATGAAAATAGAAAGAGGAAGAAAGAATATTGGTGGTTCATAAATTAGAAGGACAAAAATGTGGAGCTAGTAAGAGGTTACAGAACCTTGGCAGAGCAGTTCATGAAACTAAGTGGCCCCCTAGTTCCCGGAGTCTTACATGCATGCACAGTGTATTGAACTAGCAAGAATCTAATCAATGTCCTCCTCTCTACAGTTTAGCTCCTTGCTATCTCCTCTGCTGCTGTATTTGCTTTATTACTCTATTTCAAAATATTTAATAAGTGTTGGATAAGTGTTCCTTCACTGGTAAAAGGGATAAAATTTATAAAATTGAAGAATCTAAGATTATTAATACAAAAATAGAGCAGTTACACTCATTTGTTTAGAAAGTGGCGCTGTATTGGCTACCTGGTGTTAAACTTCTGCTGTAAACGTAGTATATGTTTGGCGAAGCTTCTAATTGCTTATAAGCCGGTCAAACTCTATTTTTATCCCCAAATTCCGTGAGACCCGTATATTTACATACTTTTTAACCCGCATTCTTTGGGACCCACTACTTATAAGCACTTGAAAGCTTTGGCGAGCAATCACCTAACTTGTTTCTGTAATGTTATAACTATCAATTCTATTATTGTCTAATTGGGATTTGGCCCTCAATGGTTGAGGAGGTTGCCTAGAGCGTGTTCTGAGCTTGCCCCTATTTTGACTTGAGTTGTGCCCTTGACATGTGCCTGTTGTCATATGAGAATAACTTCTAAAGGTGTGCAGGACACAGATACTTTCTAAGTTCGCCTTGAACATGTTCTTAAGGAGGCATTATTACAAAATTTAGAATTAGACTTATTTTCATATCCTAGATATTTTCAATTTTAGTTATATAATTATTTGTAGTTTTTCTTTTTAATTTTTTTTTTTGGTAATGTGTCAATGTTCTATAAACTATTCAAGATGAGTATTCAACTTTATTTGAGATATCAAACATACTGGGTCTACTTCCTAATTGTAAACTACTTGTAAGGCATCATACAAACGTCTTTTGCTCTTGCTAAGGGCCAGGAAGTTGAAGTTGTATTTAAAATGTGTATGAAATGGTCAAAGTGACATTTTGAGTATATCCACTAACTTCACCGTACATTGTGAAATGAGGGTATTGTTCTGATGCAGGATGCTCCTTTTCTTTTTTCCTCCGGGTTTGTTTTCTTAGTAATTTTGATATATATTATTGCATAAAAGATGCAATTCAATATGAATTTTTTTTCCACTCTAATTTTCAATATTTGATTAACTATTTTCTTGTTGTGCTTCGTTTCATTCAGGGATCTGTATTTTTAAATTTTTTCCTGGAAGTGTTGCATTTGTATTTGAGAAATTCAGCATCAACTCGATGTGCAATATTCTATCATATATGTACTCTATAAATCAAAGATTTTATAAGGAAATCACACTTCTATCATATATATTTCCTGGAAGTGTTGCATTTGTATTTGAGAAATTCAGCATCAACTCGATGTGCAATATTCTATCATATATGCACTCTATAAATCAAAAGATTTTATAAGGAAATCACACTCCTGATCAATGCACTATATTATAACATACTTGTAGCTGATCCTTATTTAGGAACATACCAATTTGCTATTGAACAATAAGATGGAGAAAGGGGGCAAAAGAGAAGAATTTAGGGCAAGGAAATAGTTTATTTATATAATTCAGGTGCATTTGTAAAAATTGCCCTAATTTCCTTTTTATAGAGAAAGGATTTTGAAACTAAATAATTTTTCTATCTAAACAAATTTGAAATAAAAGATAACATTGTCTAAATCAAACTCCTAAGAATTAACTACATAAACTCCAATTCTACTTATTCATTGTATTTCGTGTGGAATAGACTTTTAGATGTTTTCTTGTTACATAATTCCTCCTTGACTGAAAAGGACTTGACTTCGCTAAGTTATAATACAAATAGGCATTCGAAAGCTTTGCATTTAATTGACGGAACTCCTCTTTAGTGATCTAAGTAGCGTCACTAAGCAGGAGATCTTTCCAACGCACCAGAAACCTTAGAAAATCCCATTTTGGGAAGCAATGATCTATCATCGTGCGCCTCATCAATAAAATTTTGAAGTGAATGTGGTGACGGGTAGCAGAGAGATGGTTGAGGAGCTTTCCTGCAAATATGTTAGAAGATAAATTCGGAGGCTCGAATATAGCTCGATAAGGATAGAACTTTGCTACATTGAAAACATGATTGAGGAGCTTTCCTGCAAATATTTAAATGTAACGGCAAATCAAGTAGATAAGCGTTAGTTACAAGTTTTTTAATAATAAGGAAATGGCCAAGTGATCTAGCAAAAAGTTTTTTTGCAGCATATTTTGGAAAACGTTCAAGTGCAAGTCGTATCATGATAAAATAGTCAATTTTAAACCCTTTATGCCTACGATGTGAATCTGCTATCATTTTATAGTGGTCATTGTTTAAAGCAATTTTTCTTTTTAATCTTATCATGCAAGTCATGAATACGAGCAGCAAAATCTTGAGCAGGGATATCGGGACGAAAATCATGAGGCAAAAGAACAATTTTAAAAAAGAACTGTGAGTATTCGAATGGAACCGATTTTACATATAATTTCTTATTTTAACAATTTATAAGTTGGATAAAAAAATAAGAAACCTAAAAACTCTAATTTGGCAGTAAGTTGTTTAAAAACTCTAGGCTCCTATCACTAAAAAATCATGACAAGCTCTCCTATGTTGCCTCTCACCTTATATCAGATTGTTGCATTTTAGAGGTTTGTACATGCCAATTTTTGCAATTTAAGCGTCCTATGAATAAAAAAGTTAAAATACTTTCTTTCTTTACAATTCGAGTTTTTTTTTTTCCTTGCATTTTTACAAACTTAGCCTCTGCCTGGCCCCTTTTTTTTCCAAAACTCATTTTCAATCACGTATTCTTCCATAAAATAATTTAACGCGTAACCACAACTTTTCCCTATTTTTTAACCACACATTCTCTAAAAATTATTGTTCTCAAATAATGTTCATAGTTTGGGCTGTGGTGTACCTTTTGGTTATATTGAGTTCGTGGTTTTTTTTGAAATATAATTTTTCATTTTTTACTCAAATAGAGCGAGTTCAATATTTGGACTGCACTTTCTTGATACTATATGATTATGTATCTAATTAGTATTTTTTGTTAGTTCGTTTTAAAAATAGAAGAATTTAAGCATTGTCCATAATAAAATTATAGACTATAGCATTCCTCATTTATTAATTAAATAAAATTTCTTAAGAAAAAATCATTTCTTCTCGAACTGTAATTTAATTTTTGTTTTATTTTTCTCCTATTTTCATGGTTTTTAGTATCCACTATTTTGAGTAATGTAGTTAGATTTCTTAGCTAATTTTCTCCCTTGTACAAATATTGTTGCGTAATGGCGTATTTGGTATACGTATCGAAAGGGCTTTTATGGAAATTTTAATTAAATGCATATAAAAAAAATGTTATAGGTAGAACCGAACCAGAATCGAGGTTCCGGGTTCGGGTGTGCGTTTGGGGTTGGGTTTGACTCTAGTAATTACAAGGACCCGAATGGTTCCATTTATAAAATACCCGAAGTATAATGGTTGGTTCCAAATATTGAAATATACTTAGACCGACGCACCCGATACCCAGGCCTAGCAGGAATGTACCAATTTGATATTGAACGATAAGATGGAGGAGAAAAGTGGGATCAAAGAGGAATTTAGGGCGAGGAAATAATTTTATTCATAACCTAAATCCCTATATATAGGGAAAAGACTTTGAAACTAAATAAACTTTCAATCTAAACAAATTTGAAATAAAAGATAACATTATCATAATCAAACTCCTAATAAATAACTACTATAATCTAGATAAACACCAATTTTACTTATTAATTGTTTTTCGCCTTGAATAGACTTTTAGCTGTTTCCTTGTTGCATCACATATCTTCGTGGATTTGTGCTTCTTGGCCATAAATTTCAGTTACCATAATTTTATTATACTTATAAGTGTGCTCTGTGCCTACTAAATGTCTAAATCTGTGAGTTGCATTTAGGCATGGTTAGGCTACGGATATTAAAATAAAATTTCATTTATTTATTTATATATTTATTTTTATTTTGGATGCTTTTTGATCAGTTTTTCCCTATACGTGAGACATTTCCCTGATCAAATCTGATTTAACTGAACACTCGGTGCATGTGATTTGCAAAAAATATTGCATTGTCTTTCCTAACCAAAAATAATACTTGAGAAAGAGTTCTTCTGAATGGTATTGGGGGACTAGGTAGTAGATTTATCTCATATCTTAGGACTAGCTAATAGATTTATCTGATTATCTCATATCTTTAAACTTTTTGTTCTTGTTGAAGTATAGATTTTTTGAGTAACTACATGCCTAAACATTATGTTGAACTACTTCATCTAAAGCTTAAGCTTTCAGAGATATTTTTGAGTAACTACATGTGTAATTGTGCAAAGCAACTTTAACTAAGCATGTATGTAAATTCATTTTATTTCCACGTACAATCTAATAGCCTAATATTTTGTGGAAATTCCAGGCTGAAAATTCTGTTTCTTGAGTTATACTCGGAGAAACTAAGGACTCACATGAGTCGTTACCATAGATTATTAACTAATATAGTATGCTTGGATTACTTGTTTCTATATTGACGTATCTTATATTTGCCATCTCTTTTCTTCAACAGCTTGCGGAGATTGTTAACCAAGGGAAATTAATTTCAGATGAAATTATAATAAATCTTCTTTCTAAGCGTCTTGAAGAATCTCAAGCTAAGGGTGAAACGGGCTTTATCCTGGATGGCTTTCCTCGGACTGTAAGACAGGCGGTGAGCATTAAGTTTTTGATGTTGTAGAAATACCAAAATATTATATTGGGTTTACAATTACTGATTGACTGTATATGAATACTTCTATTACAGAACCGGATCAGCAAGCTTCCTTTCTTAGAATTAGACTGGGAAATTTTTCTTTTTGTTTTTGAAACTAAGCTTGCTTTTGCTCAAGTTCACTCTGCCTTACAACATTTGGTTTTTGGAATGATATTCTCTTCCAGTCTTATTGTGACGTGACGAGAAAAACGCCAGAAAATACATAATTCAAGTTTAGTAAATTTGAAGATTCTCGAAACAGATAATACTAGATAATCTGCTTAAGTTAATACCCTATCTACCTAGCTTGATCTATATAAAATTTCTCGGGTGTAGCTCACGCTGAAAATTTTTTGAAAGCGAATTTGAGAAATCTTTAAATTAATTTTACAAGATTGACCAATTAATTTTTTGTAATAATATTGTGCTACAGTTCTTGTTGATGACTTGGCTAGGTGAATTTCTTGTAGAAACATAGATATCTGGGGAAACTGCATATTTGAAATCTTTGTAGTGTCAAGCAGGATAGAATATTTGCATAATTGTATAGCATGATTGTATTATATATTTAGACAATATAAACATATTTGTGCTTTCCATAATAGTTAGCCTAGACTATAGATAATTGCCGAAAATCATCATTGTAATAGGAAAGGTAAATTACCCGTGAATCTCCATTTAAAGAGAGGGACATTGTCAATGAAATTATTCAATCCAATTCCATCTTTATTGAGATGGTATCAGAGCTACAATTTTAAATCTCGTCCGTGCTTTCTCGTGGGATTGAGCCTTATTGTTTTGGGTACCAATTTTGGTTAGGTTGAGTGATCTTTCCTGGCTGTCGGTACATGTGTCCTTGCTTCCAGTGGATAGAGAGTTCATAGGTGGTGTCGGCATCTCAGTTAGGTTCGATTAGGGTTGTTGGTGTCATCAATCTTTGGGCTCTTTGATGCTGTCAGAGATTTCTGACTTTCTTGGTGCTGTGATTTCAGCACTATCTTCGGTTTTTGTCGGCATTGTGGCTACCATATTTGGTTTTTGGTGGCATTGTTGGGCTTTGCATTTGGTGATTGAAGGCTATAGTTGACACGTCGTCGTCGGCTTCTCCTTGCCGTTGAATTTTGAATTATATAGGTTCTGGCGTCGCTTTTTCTTCGATGGACTGTAGCAGCCGGGTTGGATAGGTAAAGGCGTTTTGGAGAATGGGTCAGGGGTATCTTTGTTGTCTCTGGTCTTATTCTACTGGGTTTGGTTTGTTTTGTTTGGGCTTCAATTTATTTAATTGGGCTTTCTGCTTATGAGTTGCAAATAATTTGGTTGGCTTGCTGCTATTTTGTTGGGCTTTTGATGTCAGACTATTTTTTTGAACTTGCTGGTGAGGACTCACGTTATTGGGCTTCCTGTATTGAGTTTGAGTTATATTAATATTAATAGACTTGTTCTTTACGATGGCTAGGTAATACCGACCCCTTTGGTGTGAAATTCACGTGTAAAAATGATTTGAACCCGAGAATTTCAATTTCGCTTGTTTGTTATGGGAAAAGAGCTATGGGGTCATATAGATGGAAGTGACCCAGCTCCTACTAAACTTTCAAAATTGGCTCGGTGGAAAATCAAAGATGCTAGAGTGATAATGTGGATTTTGTTGATCAGTTAATCTCAATCTGAGGCCATACAAGACTACTAAATCTAAAACCCTGCTCGATACTTTCAGTTGGAATGTGAAATAGCCAGTTAAATTGAGTGCGATCTCTCCATTCAGGATTATTTTTTTGGTTTCAGAACCTATAAGCAAAATTTACCGATTTGGTTTATGCTACGTGTAGAAATCCCGTGTATTATGGGATATAATTGTAGAATTGATTGTGTACCTTATTTAGATTTATTTAGATTAGGAAAGTTTTCCTTTTCTTAGATTAGGAATTATTATAAATTGAATTCATTGTATTGTGACAATCAAGGAGGTGAATATACTAATCGTTCATCCTTGTCTCGTTATTGTCAATATGGTATCAGAGCCGGAGTGATTCTAAACTCGGCCATAGATAACAGAAACAAAAAAATTGGCAAAGTCACGATAAAAAAACCTCAGTTGAAAAAGCCTTCCTCTTGGCTGGAATCAATTCAGAAAACGAGTCGCCTAAAAGTGGTAAAACTGTCGGAATCATCACCACCGGCCACCACCGTGATCGGAACATCCAACCGGTCGATTGTTCAACCCCAGGCGACCCCAACAACGTCTTCAATTTATTCCAATCAACAACCCATGACTCTGTATCAATCACGCAGCGAGGTCCGAGCGTTTCAAAAATCGGCGCCATCCAGTCAACCAATGTTCGTGTACCACATAGGATGAAGTCCTCTCCTTGATTATAAACTCAGCCATCGATGACATAAACAAAAAAAAGTGGCAAAGTCACGATAAAAAAACCTCAGTTGAAAA
Organism: Fraxinus greggii; assembly: GCA_903798315.1. Classification (NCBI taxonomy): domain Eukaryota; kingdom Viridiplantae; phylum Streptophyta; class Magnoliopsida; order Lamiales; family Oleaceae; genus Fraxinus; species Fraxinus greggii. The sequence goes on along the minus strand of CAIGRK010258555.1, from coordinate 1,014 downwards.
AGCCTTCCTCTTGGCCGGAATCAATTCAGAAAACGAGTCGCATAAAAGTGGTAAAACTGTCGGAATCATCACCACCGGCCACCACCGTGATCGGAACATCCAACCGGTCGATTGTTCAACCCCAGGCGACCCCAGCAACGTCTTCAATTTATTCCAATCAACAACCCATGACTCTGTATCAATCACGCAGCGAGGTCCGAGCGTTTCAAAAATCGGCGCCATCCAGTCAACCAATGGTTGTGGACCACATAGGATGAAGTCCTCTCCATCTGGCGCACCATACCCAACTATGGGTCAAGTGCAATTCCCACAGGAGATCGACCAAGAAGAACAGAGGAACGACGACGTGAAGAAGAAAGGAGCTGGGCTGCCTGGAGTCAATGTCTTGGCCTGCTTTGGGCCTAATAAATCAACCGGGCTATCTGGAGCTATCGGAATTGGGCCTAATGAATCAATTGGGCCGTCTGGTGTCTTGGCCTGTTTAGTAGATGATTTTCGACCTAATGAATTTGGGCCGAATGGAATGACCCTTAATCCAATAAATGGGCCCAATGGGTTAACACATGTATTAAATCTTAGCCCATCAAGTTACTTAGCGCATAAATGTAGCTTTCTAAAGGCCCTAAACACTACCACACAATCCAAAGTTCCCTGGATCATTGACTCTGGTGCGTCTGATCACATGACGGATGCCTACCACCTGTTTACCACATATTCACCATGTGCGGGCAACCTCAAAGTAAAAATTGCAGACGGCTCACTCCGCCTGTTGCAGGAAAAGGGAGTATTCGAATTTCCAAGTTGATAACACTTGAATCCGTTCTCCATGCCCCAAAATTGTCCTGCAATTTATTGTCCATTAGCCAATTGACAAAAAATTCCAATTGTTCTACTAATTTTTTCCCTTCTCACTGTGTTTTTCAGGACCTATTGTCGGGGAAGACGATTGGAAATGCTAAGAGGTGTGAGGGACTCTACTACTTTGAAGAGGTTGATGTGAGTAAACAACGTCAA